>PVKC010038402.1:0-12766 GCA_004027635.1 Crocidura indochinensis
AACAAAAAAAAAAAAAGAAAAAGTGGAACAATGCAAAAGCAAAAGAAACCCAGTAGAACTCAATTTTCTTATGACGCAAATATTATCACGGTGCTGGGGATTGAACCCCAAGGTCTTACACATGCAAGTGATGATTCTAACACCAACCTTCATAACCCGAAATATAAAGATCTGAATAAAGCACAGAACCCCACAGTTACCACCCACCCAAAGGCCCAGCACTGGGACTTAAATCTTATCAAACCGCCAAACCACTGAATCTGTTTCAGGTCAACAGACCCTGAATCGAGAGGCTGCAGAACACCTCAGACTTTCCTAGTAGTGTTAGCCCAGGGAACCTCAGTAGAAACTTCCATAAGAATCACCCACATCGGGAAGTATGAACAGGAACACACCAAACTAGCACCACACCACCAGTTAGTACCAAACACAGCCCAGGAAGCTTCACACACTGGTTTAATACACCACGGAGAGATGAAACCATCGTGTGTGTGTGTGTGTGTGTGTGTGTGTGTGTGTGTGTGTTTTCTGGCTCTGCACTCAGAAATTGCTCCCTGGTAGGCTCAACTATATAGGATGCTGGGGATCGAACCCGGTTCGGTCCCGGTTGGCTTCGTACAAGGGAAATGCCTTACCGCTGTGCTATCAATACAGCCTCCCAAAACCGTTCTTTCCAATTGACCTGAGTTGATCTGAGATTTGATCATTCCATTTGCCTTTGCGTTGTAACAAACCATACAAAGTCGATCTGTGCCTGGTTGGTTGGAGGCAGGCTGGGGTGGTGGGTAGGAGACTGAGGATGCTGTTGATGCTGATGGGAAGGTCACACTTATGGGGGGTGGGATTGATTTTGGGACATTTAGTGTCAGAAATGACAGTACTAAAAAGGTCTGGTACACCACGGTGTGTTCTAACAAAACAAGTCTTTAAAATCTGCTTAGTAATGAAAAGCAGATAAACCAACAGGCACTAGAAGTCATGAAGCCAATGCCGGGATCCAACTCAGCACAGGGCCAGCTGAACCTTGTCCCCAGAACACGACTAACAAACAGAAGCACTAGGTCATCCGAAGTGTCCTCTGTGGTCAGCTTTTGGCCAGGCCCTGCTGGCACACTCAGGGTATGAGTGGCCTCCCATACAGACCGGGCCACATTCTACAAGAGTCTGCTTCTCACTTTCCTCCTCCCCAGCAAAGGCAGCTGCTACTGGGCCCACTTCATGCTACTGGGCCCTTATCATGGACCCAGTTAGTGACAGGAGGGTAGCTTTCTGGCCTTGCAAATCGAACTAGGTTGGGCTCTTTCTCCCTGCCAGTTAGATGCTCCCAGGATGTGGGAAGAGCTCCGGGCCGCAAGGAGGGCAATGAGAGTACAAAGCTGGGTGGGGAAGAGTGGGAGAAAGTTCCCTGTGGGTTTTTTGTTCCTCCCATTTTTTTTGGGGGGGGGGGGTCACACCCGGCAGTGCTCAGGGGTTATTCCTGGCTCCATGCTCAGAAATTGGCAGGCACGGGGGACAATATGGGGCACCGGGATTCGAACCAATGACCTTTTGCATGAAAGGCAAACACCTTACCTCCATGCTATCTCCCGGGGCCCATTTCCTCCCGTTTTTTGCTTGTTTTGATTTTTGCCCTTTTTTATTTCTAGCCTTCAAAGAACCACATAACTTGCAACATCTTGTCCCGCCTCATATTGAGGGGGGATATAATGGAGGATACCAAGACCAAACAGTCGTATGAACATTAAGTAGAAATAAAAAAATGATAAGACTTAAACACCAAATCCAAAGCCGACGACAACAGAATGGATACCCAATCTACAACAAGCTAGACACAGAGAGGACCACTTCTTCTAGCAGCCCAGGGGGTTGGGGGGGGAAGGAGGGGGATATGGCATGCATGCTGAGAACAGGGGTGGAGGAAGGACAACATTGGTGGTGGGAATGCCCCTGATTCGATGTCACTATGTACTTAAAAAATTACTGTGAAAGATTTGTAATCCACTGTGGTCAAAATCAAAATTATTATTATTATTTTGGTGGTTTTTGGGTCACACCCGGCAGTGCTCAGGGGTTACTCCTGGCTCCATGCTCAGAAATTGCTCCTGGCAGGCACAGGGGACCATATGGGGCACCGGGATTCGAACCGATGACCTTTTGCATGAAAGGCAAACGCCTTACCTCCATGCTATCTCCCGGGCCCCAAAATCAAAATTATTAAAAAAAAAAAAATTGGGGCCGGAGAGATAGCACAGCGGCATTTGCCTCGCAAGCAGCCGATCCACTACCTAAGGTGGTTGGTTCAAATTCCGGCATCCCATATAGTCCTCCGTGCCTGCCAGGAGCTATTTCTGAGCAGATAGCCATTAGTAACCCCTGAGCACAGCCAGGTGTGGACCAAAATTAAAAAAAACCAAGGAAAAAAGGGGCCCGGGAGATAGCATGGAGGTAAGGCGTTTGCCTTTCATGCAAAAGGTCATCAGTTCGAATCCCGGTGCCTGCCAGGAGCAATTTCTGAGCATGGAGCCAGGAGTAACCCCTGAGCACTGCCGGGTGGGACCCAAAAACCAAAAAAAAAAAAAAAAAAAAAACCCAAAAAAACCAAGGGGGAAAAAAAAAGCCCCCTAGGGTTCACCCAGCACCCTTCGAGCGCAGGCCTACAGCAGTGACACCCAACTCTCCAGCGACCTCAGCAAGCAGTGGGCAAGCACTAGAGAACCACTTCCGCCCAGCGAAGAGCTACCCTCGGCTGCCCCCTAGCGAGGGATCGGTCCATGATACCCGCATGCGCAGAAGGAACCTAATTCACCCACAGTGATAGGCTGCTGCGCATCACGTGGCCGTCTCTTGATCCAACCAGCGGAAGAGGTGGGGCCACTCAACCAACCAACGAAAGGAGACGGATCGCCCAAACTAACCAATGAGAGAGGCGGAGCCACTGCAAGCCAATCAGTTGAGGAGGCAGTGCCGCGCTCCCGGGCCTCCAGCCGACTTCCGGGATCTAGATCCCGTGTCCTGCCTAGCCTTGTATTCCCGCGCGTGGGGCGCTTGGGTGGTTCCAGTCGCCCGGTACTAGGTTTCTGCTAAGCAGAGCACCACCAGCCCCACTTTATTAGCTTGTGCCCGGATCTAGGCTGGAAGGCGGTTCAGGGAGTCTTGGCTGCTCGTTGAGGCGACCCTCTCCTAGCTCAGGTCCTGCAACGCCCAGGGTTCTTCTTCAAAGCTGTTTAGCTCTAGGTTGCTGGCACGGACACCGCGATTCAACCTGCAAGGGCCTTTTTCTTACGTGGAAACGGAGCAAAGGCCCCAAATGCGTGTTCTGTTTGTGGGGTCCGTAGTTGCATGCCTAGCTGAGCCGGAAGGACTCCACCAGTCACACCAGGCATGGCACTGAGGTGCAACAAAAATAAAGGCTAAGGTGCTTGCTTGCCTTGTGAGCCCAACACTGGTACCGTAGAGGGAATTCTGTGCAACCCTGGCATTTTCTCAGGGTCAACGTAGTCCTTAGCACCATCCCTGGGCGTCTTACATTGAACCCCTTGCCCGTCTGAGCACTGCCTAGGAATCCCCAACATGATCCAAAAAATGAAGGTTTTTCTGTTACAAACCTTTCAAAATCCAAGGTGCGTTGACTGCACTTGAACCCTTGAAGTATGGAGAAACAGCGGGCTCTACCCACTGTCCCCATCTCAGTTCAGGCCACTGTACTTGTTGAGCGTGGCCTCCTCTTCAGCTCTGAATTCTGAATCCAGCGATTTGGTGCCTCCGAACCCAGCTGCTTCCATCTGACCCGGTGTTTTTAATAATAACAGGTGATGCTCATATAGTTCCTAAGTATCACCAGGAGATCCCTGACAGAGCATGTAGAAAGCCCAGCAAGGCAGGCAGTGCTCCCCTCAGTAAAATTAAAACAAACAAAAATAGAGCAACAGGCATATATTTTTGGTTAATTTGGGGGGAGGGGGAAAGAGGGCTATAAACAGCACAAGAGTTTCCAGTGGAATGGGAAGTTCTGGAGATGGAGTCTAGGTCTCCACCAGCCTGCAAAGCTGTTAGCCCTCTCTGGGGTCAAACAAAATCTGAGGCTGATGATGAAAATGGCCTGTGGTCCTGTGAGCCTCACCTGGGTTCCATCTGCCACCATCTCAGATGATCCTGTTGTGTCACAGACTCAGACCAACAAAGTTTACAGACAATCAAACTGTGGCTGCACTTTTCTTGGCCTGTCACCGGAACCTCCTGGCTCCTAGAAGCATGTTCTTCAGAGCTGGCGCAGGCAGTGCTGCATAATCTCTCGGAACCAAGAAGGGGGGAACTTGTGAGTGTTCACAAAGGCTTTTCTGATGAGCAGCAGCGTTACCTCTGCTTAGGAGCGGAGGAAAGCAGGTCTGAGGGTTTCCTGGGAGACTGGTTAGTATCAGGGGTCTCAAACTCGCGGCCTTTGGGTCACCCCCCCCCCCAATGTTCAAGGCTTACTACTGACTTTGCACTCAAGGATCACCCTGACTTTGCCTCCTGCAGCCCCAGGTAAATTGAGTTTGAGACCCCTCTTGATAGCTTGGGGTTTTCACTTGTACCATTTCACTAGAGTAACATGTAAAGTGACAAATGCACATGCACACATATGAAAGAACTGAGAGGAAGTTATTTATCCACTTTTATTTAAATTTCGGGGGGGCCTCACCTGGCAAAGCCATATGCAAGGCAAACAACCTCCCTGCTGTGCTATATTGCTCTGGCTCCTTAACCCACAAATGAGCTCACTTTGGAGGGGGGGGAGGTCTTTGTTTTGGGGTCATACCTGGCCATGCTCTGGAGTTGCTCCAGGCTCTGCATTCAGGAATCTCTGGCAGGATCAGGCTCTCAACTCTGTTGGACCATACTATCCTATCACTGTTAGTATAGTTCTACAACTCTTTTTTTTTTTTTTTTTTTTGGTTTTTGGGTCACACCCGGCAGTGCTCAGGGGTTACTCCTGGCTCCATGCTCAGAAATTGCTCCTGGCAGGCACGGGGGACCATATGGGGCACCGGGATTTGAACCAATGACCTTTTGCATGAAAGGCAAACGTCTTACCTCCATGCTATCTCCCGGGCCCAGTTCTACAACTCTTATCACCTAACTTTTTGCTTTGCTTTGCTGAGTCTCACCTAGCAGTTCCTGGAAGCTGGGTGTGCTTCGTGCAAGTCCAATTCCTTACCCACCAACAATCTCTCTAGCCCATTTTTCTTATCCTTCCCCCACCCCCAGTGACTGGATTCTTTTCTTGTCTGATTTGCTGGCTCTGAACATTTTCTATAAACGGGATCAAACAGTCTGTGGCCTTTTGGCTGCTTTCTATGTGAGTCAACAGTCATAGAGAAGCCCTGGGTTCAATCATTAGCACTGTAAACTAGAGAAAGAAAAAAATAATCCATTTATGTTGTTGAAAGGGGCAAGATAGGGGTAGACAGATGGTACAAAGACTAGGGCACTTATCTTGCCGGGGCTGTGCCAAGATCCTGGTTCTAATCCCTGGCACCACATATGGTTGGTTCCGTGAGCACTGCCAGGGTTACTCCTGAGCAGAGCTCTTGGATTAGCCCTTGAGCACTGCTAGCACGGATCACATATCCCAGTAGCCTCCATAAAAGGAAGGACAGAAGGAGGGAGGGAAGAAGGGGTGCCAGTGCAAGGCAGATTCCTTACCCACTGTACGATCTCTCCAGCCCTTCAAGAACATTTGAGTTACAGTTTTGCTTTGCCTTTTTGCTCCTGTGGGCCCTGGCCAGGAGTCTTTGGGAATTACCCCCGAGCTGCGCCGAGGGGATGGCTCCTGAGTACAAAGCACATACTTCAGTCCTTGAAGCCATACACCTACAATATTTAAAAAAAACAAAAACTAAAACAAAACACCAACAAACCCCCCACACCCCAAAAAAGAGGCCTGAGTACAGGGTTTGCATGCAGAGCCTTGAGTACTACCTCAGCACTCATGCATACTTTTTTTTGTTTAGGGGGCCACATTTGGTAGTGCTCGAAAGTTACTCCTGACTCTGCACTCAGGAGTCGCTCTTGGCAGGTTTAGAGGACCTTATGGGATGCTGAGGCTTGAACCCGGGTCAGCTACATGCAAGGCTAACACTCTCCCCACTAGCCCCAGATGACTTCTCTGCAGCCCCCAGAACAAAAAAGGGCAGAGCATGTGTCTGGGTGTCTGGGTGCCCGAGCCCCTGTCAGCACTGTCAGGTCGAGCTTCCCCACGAGGGAACCCCCTGCACTCCAAACATCCCTAGAGAGGAGGCCTGTACCCAGACCAAGAAACCCCTCGATGTACGGATGTGTATGGTGTGTTTATCGCAAACCAACCTTCCAGTACAGCTAACAGGCATCACCTGTGGCCGGCTGTGCCCACTGGCCAGAAGTCTGCAGCAGGCCGAAGAGGATTGTTTGTGGGGCATGTTGCTGAAGAATGACACCGGAAATTAGTGCCAATGACAGAAGCATGTCAGGGTGTGTGGGAGACTCAGTCAGCCACACTAACAGGAGCTGCTGGGCACGGGTCCAGAAAGGGGTGTGGGGGTGCTTGGCTGTTTGGGAAGAGAGATGGACGAAAGAATGGCCACATGGGAGACCTCAGCCAGCTTCTCACCACCTGCAGCTTTCTTGAACTCGGAGGCTTTTCCAATTAGAGGCAGTAGAACAGGCTCATTATTTTCTGGGGTAAGATAAATTTATTTATTTTTGGCTTTGGGGCTACACCCGTGGTGATCAGGGGACCATATGAGATATGGAGATCTAACAAGGGTTGGCTACATGCAAGGCAAAAAGCAGTCCCTGCTATACTATCACTCCATCCCCCAAATGGGTTTTTAAAGGCCATATCTGGAGGTATTCAGGAACCCTTTGACATGACAAACTCAGGTTTGTTTTTCTTGTTAAATTCTTTTTTTTTTTTTTTTTTTTTTGGTTTTTGGGTCATACCCGGCAGTGCTCAGGGGTTACTCCTGGCTCCATGCTCAGAAATTGCTCCTGGCAGGCACAGGGGACCATATGGGGCACCGGGATTCAAACCGATGACCTTTTTGCATGAAAGGCAAATGTCTTACCTCCATGCTATCTCCCGGGCCCCTTTCTTGTTAAATTCTACCAGTGTTTTAAATCTCTTATCTCTTATATCTCTTATCTTTTATCTCTGTATCAGATGAGTATTGGGTTTCTCCTATTCTGTGGGAAGTCTTTGCATCCTGGAGACCATTTCCTTTGAGTTGCAAAAGTTTCTTATTTTACTACAGCTCCTGGCAGACGAGGAACTCAGATGCCAGTATGAGGGCTGTGGAACAGCCGTGCTCAGTGACCGAGCTCTGCAGGCAGGGCGTAGGGAGGAAGCAGAGGAGCTTTGGGTAAGACCGTGAATGCTTGGTTCCCTCCATCAGACAGGCTGTGTGTCTGATGGTGGGTCTGTTGGTCTATCAGGAGACATGGCCACTGTTTGTGGTTTGCCCAGGATGAAGCTGAAAGGCCAGAGGGAGGAAGGCAGGGCTGAAAGGAAGGGGGAGGAGAGTCCGGTTTGCTTACCTTGACTAAGCAAACTCTCTGCTGGTTCTTGCCAGATATGGCAGCGAGCCCGGGTTCTTGCCAAGACTGAAAGCAGAGGACTGGAGAGAGTCGACAGAGTTCAGTCAGCCACAAGCTGTATTTCAGGGGCTGGGGCCATAGTCCAGCAGGGAAGACACTGGCCTTGCACACAGCTAACCCGGGCACCACATATGGTTGGTCCCTTGAAGCCCATGAGGTGTGACCCCCTGAAGAGAGGAAGGAGTGACTAAGCCTGAGCACTGCCAGATGTGGCCCCAAGACCACACCAAAAAAACCAAGAAGCCCTTCAATTTCTTTCATTTATCAATTTATTTATGAGCCACATCTGGGGTCACTCTGGGTGGTGTTGGGGGAACCCCATGCAGTGTTGGGGTTTGAGTCTGGATCAACCACATACAGGGCAAGCGCCCTCCCCGCTGTGCAGCCTCTCAGACCATCTTTCATCCAGTTCAGTAACTTTAGAACTCCAGAGCCTGACCCCGATGCCCCAGGGGTCCAAGCCCCAAAGGACAAGCGTTTGTTTTCAAAGAGGACAGCTACATATGGGAGAGGGAGGCATGTCTCTGCCCTCAGTATAGTTGCGATCCCTCTGCCCCCAATTCCTTTCTCTCACACTGTAGCTTGAAGATGAGGCCGGCGGCAGGTGAGGTGCAGGGGTTTGAGCTTGTCCTGAGTCTCTACAGGAGTCCAGGACAGGAAATGGGGGAACTGGGGGCAGATGTCCCCAGTACTCTGTGTCTCCGACCTACAGGTACAGAAAGAAGGGAAGGTGGGATCCTGGTGCCCTCATCACCCTGCACCCTCGTTTTTGATTACAGACCTGGAACTGGGCCCTGAGGTTGAGCAGTGGCAAGAGGCAAGATGGGGCAGGGGACCTGCAGGCAGAACTGCCCCTTTGCCCAAGGGGATGCAATGCACAGGCAGGGGCAAGCATTTTCTAGTGGCCCAAGGGGGATGAGTGAAGGTGGCTTTGATAAGGGCAGAGCTAGATTGCCCCCATCACGACCTGGCCCTGCACACTCCTGTGGGTGGCTCACCTGCTCCGAGCCTCAGTTTCCCCACTAATACTATGTGCTTCTCAGGTGGTGCACTCCTTCCAATGCCAGCAGAGATGTTTCATGGCATCAGCAGTGCCCCTAGAGTGATGCCCGTCCTTTTTTTCTAGAGGAACCTCTAAGGGTTCCTGAGCCACCTTGAGATGGTTGGTCCTTGAGAACACAAGGCTTGGGGCTCACCAGGCCACCCTTAGTTAGCTCCTTAGTCCTGTGATGCCTTTTTTTTCTTTGTTATTTTTTGGGTCACACCTGGCTGCACTCAGAAGTTACTCCTGGCTCTGTGCTCAGAAGTTGCTTCTGGCAGGCTTAGGGGACCAAATGGGATGTTGGGGTTCGAACCAGGGTCTGTTGTGTGTTGGGCATGTGCAAGGCAAATGCCCCACCGCTGTGCTATTGCTCCGGCCCCAGTCCTGTGATGCTTTTAATGTTTATTTTTTGGCTTTTGGGTCACACCTGACAGTGCCGGGGATAAAACCTGGTTTGGCTGTGTGCAAGGCCAGTGCCCTCCTAGCTGTACTATCGCTCTGCCCGACTGTGATATCATTTTTAATTTTAAGTTTTGAGGCTTCCCGAGTAGCCGTGGGGTACAGGAGCATTCCCAGCAGTTCCTGGACCAGGGGTTGAGGACAGGGCCTAAGGATGTGGTAGTTCTGCTTGGGCTCCTGGTACCACCCATGACCTGAGGTTATGTATGTATATAGACATACAGACCTGTCACCAGAGAAATATCTGTGTGCTCACCTTAACAGGAGAGAGCCGCACCTTCTAGAAGTTTCTGGGACAGCTGCACCTTCTTGTTGCTAATGGGCCCGTTCTAGCACAGGCTCAGTGCCTGGTGTCCAGGGTATTTGCTGAGTGACCCCAAATGCACCGCTCTCAGAACCTGCCTTGGTGGCCCTTGAAAACGCGTGCAGGTAGAGCAGGAGAAAGAGGGAGTGGACCCTAGAAAGGAGTAAGTGGGCCCTGTGGGGTCACCCACATAAGGTAGACCTGGACCCTGGCAGAAGCAGGGAACAAAATAAATGAAAGGAAGTGGGTCAGGAAGCTGAGCAGGAGGGACTGAGAGGGGTGCAGCCAGACCCAGTTTCTTCTTTTTTTTTTTTTTTTTTTGGTTTTTGGGTCACACCCGGCAGCGCTCAGGGGTTACTTCTGGCTCCATGCTCAGAAATTGCTCCTGGCAGGCACGGGGGACCATATGGGGCACCGGGATTCGAACCAATGACCTTTTGCATGAAAGGCAGATGCCTTACCTCCATGCTATCTCCCGGGCCCCCAGATCCAGTTTCTGAATGAGAACGTTCTCAGGGGCTGACTTCCCTCCTACAGGTGACATACACCTCAAAGAACATGAGTTCTGACACCCACCATGGTCCATCAGGGTTAAGAGGGAAGTGGCGACGCACTTGACTGAGGGGGCCTCAGGGATGATGCCCAAGAGGAAACACAACCGCGATCTCGTTCACAGAAGCCTGTGAAGAACCTGCATGATGAAAAGGGGGGGGGCCTGTACTCAGTCCAGGCTTACCCAGAACACGGGGCTCCACGCTGCAGAACCTAACATCAGCTAGGGCTTCTGGGAGTAGGAAAAGCCACATCCGGGACCTGAGGCAGAGGAAACGCAAGACCTGTGACTGAGAGGACTTCCATGCCCTGTGCCTGAATATCACAGTGTGGGCAGCTTCGTCAATGGCACAAAGATGCCCATTGTCACCGCTTCCTGCCTGGACTGAACTGTACTTGCAATGCAAGAGGGACTGAGACCTGAGAAGAAGAGACAAATAGTCCTTCTCCCAAAGAGAGAAGAGCCCAAGCAGTGGCAGGTGAGTGACTAAACAGTCTCTGCAAGGCAGCTGGAGAATCAACGGGCTCATCTGTCAGGGGAGAGGGAAGAAAACCAGCAGACCACCAAACAAAGGGGGCCTTTTGTGATTTGTTTTTGGGCCACGCCTAGCACTCAGTGCTCCAGGGACCGTAGGGGATGCCAGAGATCAAACCTGGTTTAGCAGTATGCAAGTCAAGAACCCTACCCACTGTAATATTTCTCTGGCCAGAGCTATAGTAAAGCAGGTAGGAAGGGCCCTTGACTCGCACCAGGTCAAGTTGTGTTCTATCCCCAGCACTTCAGATGGTCCCTAGAACACACCAGGAGTCATTCCTGAGTGTCACCAGGTGTGAGCACCTCTCCCCCGAACCAAAGTCATTCTCCAGGAAGGTTCGAGGAAGTCTGATGGGAGAGTTGGCGACATGGGCCTCATTTGTGGATCTGAGTTTCACTTGCTTGTGTGGTACATTTTTCCAAAGCAGCACAGCCCAAGACGTACGGGCCAAAGCACACAGCTCAGCTGTGGGGCTCCCCTTCAGGAAGAGGGCACAGCTTCTGGTCAGGTGATGCCTTGAGCCTCAATCTCTAAATCATTCACAAATGTATGCATCCTTTTGTAGGGATCCTCTGACCCATAAGCCGAAAGCAAAGGAATGGGCTGTTGTGGAGTGTCTGTCCGGTCAACAGGCGGAGCAAGAGTGAGAGGGAGTTTCACCACCAGGAGTGCTCCCTGAACACAGGTCTCAGTCCCCCTTGCGTTGCAAGTACAGTTCAGCTCAGGCAGGAAGCGGTGACAATGGGCATCTCTGTGCCCTTGATGAAGCTGCCCACACTGTGATATTCAGGCACAGGGCACGGGTCCCTTCAGCCACAGGTCTTGCGTTTCCTCTTGGGCATCATCCCTGAGGACCCCTGCGAAAATTACACCAACACACAGTGCTGCAGGGCTGGGGCTCGCCTTCCCAGGAGACCCAAATTGGACAATTATTTATGCAAATGACCTGAGGCTCTGGCCTAGTAAATCACTGTCCTTAAAAGGACCAAGAGCCCTGGCCAGAGCACACACATTGCATGCTATCTCTGGCCCCAAGAAATCATTTTCTTTGTTGCTTTTTGTTTTGGTTTCTGGACCATACCTAATGGTGTTCTGTGTTTAGGGAGCAGTCCTGGAGGTGCTGAGAGAAGTTATGTAGTACAGAAAATGGAACTGGGATCAATCTCAT
This sequence comes from Crocidura indochinensis, assembly GCA_004027635.1. Classification (NCBI taxonomy): domain Eukaryota; kingdom Metazoa; phylum Chordata; class Mammalia; order Eulipotyphla; family Soricidae; genus Crocidura; species Crocidura indochinensis. The sequence continues at coordinate 11,676 of PVKC010038402.1, forward strand.
GCAAGGAAAAAGCCATAAATAACCCTTTGTGATCTCTGACGCGTGCTTCTTCTCAGGGGCTGGAACACTCCTCCCTGCTCTGGTCAATAAGCAGCATTCCTTGACCCTGCTGGACCTGGTTAGTTCCTGTCTCCCTTTCCATGGACCCAGGTGAATTTCCATCCATCCCCTCCCGAGATTCAGTGTCATCACCCCAGAGCCAGGACTAGTCCCAACATGCAGCTTCATGGTCTTCGTCCCTGAGGGACTGGGACATCCACTTATAGGACAAAGCCCTCCAGAGTGGGTCTGAAGGCTGGACAACCCAGTGGTCATCACCACCAGCTATGCGAGCTTGGGTCCAGACGAGAGGGTGCTGGGCTGCCGCAGGAGGAAAGGCTGTTCTCCAGGGCTGGGGCCCTGCAGAGAACAGGGGACAGGACTTCCTCTTCCCCAGAAGGCACAGGGCAGGGACCTAGTTCTGCAAACAGTTCACAGAGCTCCTGTGAGGTGGGCGGCCTGAGTCTTTAGAAACATCATGCAGAGGGGCCACATTCCAGGGCTTCTGGGGAAACCAGTCTGAGGCCCTCACATGCTGGAGATGAGCACTTCCCACTGAGCAATATCACTGCCCCCCCCCCCCCTTCAGGGTTTTCCTCCATGACCCATACCTGAATCCTGTGCAGGAGGAACCAGGCAGAGTAGCAAATTGTCAACTAAAGCACAGTGCCCCAGTTACCCCTCCCCCAACTTCCTGTCTAATCTTACCTGAAGAAGCCTTGCACATTTCTGGGAGGGATCTATGGAAGGTGACAAAGGGGTTGCCTCGGTGTAAAGGGGTTTCAGGAGATTCAGAGAGATTGAGCTAGAAGCCTGAGCAATGGTAGGCAGCATGGAGAGAGCCAAGTTAGAATTAAATGCAGGGCAGCTTGGGAGACTGCTTAAAAAGTTAATTTAGGGCCCGGGAGATAGCATGGAGGTAAGGCATTTTACCTTTCATGCAAATGGTCATCGGTTCGAATTCCGGTGCCCCATATGGTCCCCCGTGCCTGCCAGGAGCAATTTCTGAGCATGGAGCCAGGAGTAACCCCTGAGCACTGCCAGGTGTGACC
>PVKC010038403.1:0-12762 GCA_004027635.1 Crocidura indochinensis
GTATACCCTTTGAACCTTTGCTTGAACATTATGTCTTACACAGTGAATATAGGCCTAAACCTAAGTTTTAACTGCAAAATTAGGGGTCGTCTTATACGCCCACTCGTTTTATACGCCGGCAAATACGGTAATTGTCTCAGAGAAATAATAAAATGTACACAAAGAGGTTCACATCTTATTAAAATATATTTAAGAGGTAGAGATGTCTAAATATCCAAAACACACAGAAAAAGTAAATCAATGCCTTCTATGAGTATCTATCTAAACAGGCCTCACCAATGTTGACAGAGTTGAAAAATATGAAAAGTTGTGTGTACCATAGGGCAAACATTGAGAAAAATATCTACAATGCCTGACAGAGAGTTAAGATGCATAATATGAAAAAACATATAATTAAAAATTATGTTATAATAAAAAAGCAAGGTGGAAGGGAGTGATATAGGAATATTGATGGAGGATGGCTGACACTGGTTGTAAGACTGGTGTTGAAATATTGTATGTCTAAAACCCAACTATGCATAACTTTGTAAATCTCGGTACTTTAAATAAAAAAATTTAAAACATGGCAAAAATTATTAGCAAACAATTCACAGACAGATAAATACAAATGATCAACTTACATGAACTATTCAACTGCTGGGAATTAGAGAAGCACAAATTAAAGTAAAAACTAGTTGCATGATTTACCCATCAGGCCCATACAATGAGTCGGTGGTAGCATTTCATTCTGCATAGATGCTAGGCCCTCATACCTCATATGCTCTAGTGGGAATGCAACTCAGTTAACCTTTTGAAAACTTATCCATAGAATAAAATTAAAATACGCCATCTATTGATTCATCGATTCATCAATTGTACTTCCCACTTTTGGACTTTATCTTATCAAAATGAAAGCACTAGTTAAACAAACAAACAAACAAATAAAAAAGCTTTAGAGAAGAATGCTCATAAATAGATGACTGCCTATAGAATATTTGCTTTGTTTTCCCAAAGATTGATCATGGCACTCACTAAGGAAAATAGGTTATATAAAAATAAAAATATAGACCACATGTAGGAGAGTAAAGAACATATGGATGCATATATTTTTATGTTTTATTATTCTTTTTCAATTTGGGGCATCTAACTCATGGAGTCATATATATCAGACATGTAGCTCTTTAGCTAATACACATTTTTTGCCCCTAAAAATCTAGTTTTCTTAAATTTTTTTCAAATCTTACTTCTAAATGTTTTTTTAAGCTTTCTGTTTTTTTCTTTATATATATACATATATATTGTATTTAAACACCTTGATTACATACATGATTGTGTTTGGGTTTCAGTCATGTAAAGAACACCACCCATCACCTGCACAACATTCCCATCACCAATGTCCCAAATATCCCTCCTCCCCACCCAACCCCCTCCTGTACCCTAGACAGGCTTTCTATTTCCCCCATACATTCTCATTGTTAGGATAATTCACAATGTAGTTATTTCTCTAACTAAACTCATCACTATTTGTTTAACCTTTAATTCTTCTGCTTTTACTTGCTCCCTCTCTTCCTTTCTCCCTCCTTTCATTTCATTCTTCCTCCCTTTCTTCTATTTTTCCTCCCTCTTTTCCTTCTATTCTTCCTTCCTCCCCTCCATCTTTTCTCCCTTCCTCCCTCCCTCTTCCCTTACTCTTTCCCTCCCTTTCTTTTTCTTCCTTTCTTACTTACATTCTTTCTTCCTCTCTCCCCTCCTTCCTCCGTCCTTCCTTCATTCCTTTCTTTTTTCCCTCTTTTTTCTTGTTCCCCCTCTTACTCCTTCCTTCCCTGCCTCTCCAGTGGTGGTCATTCTGTTTCAAGAACAATACAAGGAATGAAGGGAGAGTACATGCTGTTTGTAGTAGGTATTTAGTGTGTGTGTGTGTGTGTGTGTGTGTGTGTGTGTGTGTGTGTGTGTATGTGTGAAGAGGTTGAAAAAGGTAAAGAAAAGGCACCAAGGTATTTTATAATTTTGGAAAAGGAATTTTATAGAATATTTTAAGTCATGATTTTGACTTTGCTCTTTAAAATTTATGTACAGGTAAGTACATAGTAAGTAGTTTATTTTATACTGTATTATTCTTAAAATAGGTTTAAAATAAAATAAAAGCACCAAAGCAAGAGAATCAGCTTCTAATGAGTTTAGACATGCCAGTGAGTTTTACTTCTTTATGCTATTCTGTGATTCCAAATTGAAGAGTCATTTTGCCCATTATCTTGTAGTCAAGAGTGAGGTGGGTTTTGTCATTGTGAGTGTGTCTTGGAATAAAGATTTTCAACCAGCAACCTTGCGGTTAGGAAAGGGAGTAGTTTCCCAGATGACCCAACATAGGAGCCTGGTACTCTTGTGGTGCAGCAGCCGCATTTGCTTCTGCAGAAGCAGGGGTGGGCCGTTCAGCAGGGTCAACCTGGGTACCCGGGCATTGCACTGGTCAGTCTAAATGGGGCTCCACAGCTTGGGTGATGTTAAGGAGAACAGGTTCCTCTCAGAGGTGCCTGGGTGGAAGGGCTCCTGGGGGACCTGCCTGGAAACTGCTGTGCAAACTTGAGCTGGAGCCTGTCCTGCCTGAGCTGAGCAGGGCCAGAAGCTTCTGAGAGATCCCACTTTGGGGAGCCTGCATTCTGGGCACGGATGAGTAACTCTTCCACCCCGGCAATAAAGTGGGGGAAGAGACCGTCAATAAGCAACGGGCAAAATTAAACCCAGTAATGAGCCGTGTGAATATTGTGGCGCGCTCGGCGCAGACACATTTATTTGGGATCACGGTGTGTTCTGGGAGAACATAATGGCCCTGGCCGCTAGGCCTCATTCCTGCCGTCCGCCTTGCGGCTCGTTGGCATGGATGCTGGCAGCCTGCACCTGGGGCCCCGACTTTTAAAACCTTGGTGTTGGTTGGCTGCTGCAGGCAGAAGCCACAGGCAGCCTCACCCTCTGGGAAAAGTCAGGGTGGGGGAGCTCTTTGAGGCAGGGTGTCATTCTGCTTGTCCCACTACTCCCTCTCTTGGTGAGTCCCCCTGGAGGAGAGGGTTTGGGGCCTGTTTTGCTTGGCTTGGCTTTCCTGAGGGCTAGGGACCTGTCTGCTTTCCTCTCCAGGGTTCTTGCAACACTAGGCCAGGCTGGGATTAGAAATGCTTCTGGAACATTCCTATTTGGTCAGATTGACAAACTTTAACTAGCAGCCTGTAGTCATGTAGAGCATATAAGAAAGAAGCTACAAAGCCCAGTTGCCCTCAGAAGTGCCATTGCCTGAGGCCACCAACAGATTTCTTATCACCCCAGGTAGAGTACCAAGGAGTTGAAGTGAAGGCAAAATAGTTGTCAAGTCCTTGCAGGCTAGCAAAGTGGCTTATTAAAGCAAGAAAAAGCACATTCTGAGGTTGGCTTTGTCGACCCAGTATAATAGACAAAAAAAACAGGCTGAAGATGGAAGTTCCAGAACTTTCCAAGTGGCATTTTAGGATTTTGCTACTGTGGGCAGGGACACTTTTGTGCCTATTTACAATTTTCAAAGTGACTTAAAGAAAATATTTTTTCTGCTGGAAATTTCCATTACATCTCTCTGAAAACTGGGTCATGGGATTTGAGTCTGATCCACTTGTAGAAATGCTAAGCAGTTGGTCATATTTCTTGAAGGCATGTATATTTATGAATTAAAAATATACATATTTGGCAAAAGGAAATAATTTAAATAGTACAATGCATTCATATTTTACATATGTATTTGTAATCTGCACTCTCCAGACACATACATGACGGTACACTTGCACTTGAATAGTTTGGGGGAAGCAATTTAGACCCAGCATGATTTGAACCTTGTGCAGAGTTTGACCTTCCTTTGTATGAAGGAATTTCTTAGTATCTAGAAAATCTGGAGCTCTAAGCCTGATGTTGTACAGTAAGAATGGGAAATGCAAAGTTCAGAGTGAGGGAGACAGTTTGTGTTTGAATTGGGACAGAGCAGTTTTGTGGGTGCACCATGCATCTACTCTGAAGTCTCCATGCTCTCTCACTCTTTCCCCAGTTCTACATCAAACTTCACTGTGGAGGGTCATGCTGGAGTCACCTATCCTAACTCCAAGCCACGCATGAGTTGAGCAGAGCATGGTGCAGTCAACTGCTCATTGGCTAGTTACTCCTGCCTTGGTGATCTCTTGGTGGAACCCTATGTATATGTGCAATGGCAATGTACTGGCATGAATCCATTTCCCCACACGGCTGGAGGCAGGTGATGACCCAGCTCAGTGACCACAGAGTCATACCAGGCACACAGCAGGTAATATCCTGTGGGTCTGAGCCATAGAAGAGAATATCTGGCCTGCTGGCTGGAAACTGAACTGATAATTGACATCAAGAGGGAATTGGCTCTTTTAAGACAAATGCTTCCAGATGCCAGGATCACTGGGTCCATGTTACTACCCAGATGGGTTTGGGTGGGAGCCAAAAAAGTAACAGCAGTTGATAAAATAAGAAAGGTAGTTAATCATATAGTAGCTAGCTTGGGCAGGTTCCTGGAAGGTCAGGCCTCTTTCTGGGATGGCCCCATGATGCAGACTGTGCCAGGAACTCAGAGATTTGGGGAGCCTTACCATCTCTCCAGTGGCAGTTAGTCCAAGCTGGGGGTACATTGAAGCCTGTTACTGCCAGCAGGATCTTGCTTCCAGATTCGACCCAGGCATGTTGGGTTTGGAAAGCCTCTGACAGAATCAGGATTTCTATGGAGATTACAATTGACGACCTGTTTCCTGGTCGCTGGGAAGGCTTCATGGGCAGGGACTGTGTTGACACGTCTGTTTCCAGCTCCAGCTGGAACCAGTTGAGGTAAATGAAAAGCAGGAAAACTAAGTGGAATTGAACCTCTGGGAACCTCCATGAGGCCTTTTGCTTAGAGTGTGATTTGAGGTATTTAAATATTTTAGGGATGTGGGCAGATGATTTCTCATTTGGGGGTGCTCATCTTACACTGTCACTTTAGAAGGGCAGTAAACCAACACTGCCGTTTGGGGCCCCGTCACAGATGATTGTACTCAGAGGGAATCCCTGAAACCCTTTGATGAACCACCTTGTCCCTTCCCTGAACAGACACAGAAACTTGCCCAAATATTTAGTCTTGCTTCTATAGAGTTCTTTATCCATCCAGGAATGTTTAAATATAAAAATCAGTCCTATCAGTGACTCTGCTAGGCTTCCCAGGTGAGATTTTAGTCAAACCAAAACATAAAAGCCAGACACACAGTTCACTAAATAAATGCATTCCTTGTGTACATCCTATTCTAGAACCATATATGTCTCCCTAAGCCTGCTGGGAGCGATCTCTGATTGCTTGGCCCCCAAACAAGCAACAACAAACAAATCAAACTTCTTTATGACTTTTATTTTTATAAGAAAAAATGTTAATTGAATCACCATGAGATACACAATTACAGTAATGTTCACCATTGAGGTTCATTCCTTCACCTGTGCACATTTCCCACTATCAATTACCCTAGTTTCCCTCCAGCCCTTCCCCTGCCTGCCTCTGTAGCAGATTTTTTCTTTTCTCTTTCACTTTATCTCTTACTCTCTCTCTCTCTTTCCTTTTTCTCTCTGTCTTGTTTTCTTTCCTTTAGACACTGTGGTTTGCAATATTGTTACTGAAGGGGTATCATGCATATCACTTTAATTCCTTTCAGTACCCAGCTCTTGTCCAGAGTTACTGTTTCCAACTATCATTGTCATAGCAGTCTCTTTTTCTGCCCTAATTGCACTTCCTTTTACTTTGTGGCAAGTTTCTTATCACGGACTTTTATTCCTGGTTCTTACTTCTATTATTTTTATATACTATCACCCCACTATCTTTTAATTTATATCTCACAATGAGTAAAATGAGTTTATGTCTATCCCTCTCACTCTGATTCTTTTTGCTCAGCATAATATTTTCCATATACATCTATGTAAAAGCAAATTTCATGACTTCATTTTTCCTAACAGTTATATAGTATTTTATTGTGTAGATGTACCATAGTTTCTTTACATATTCATCTCTTCTTAGGCATCTGGTTTGTTACCAGGTTCTGGCTATTGTGAACAGAGCGGTGGTAAACATAGGAGCACAAAGAACTCAAATCAAACATTTTTGGCATCTATAAGACCTTTGGGAATTGGTCCTTCTAGTTTCTTGTTCTCTTTTGTTGCCTGCAATGGCCGCAACCCTATTTCTCACAATGGAGGCCTCAGCTCAGTGCCCTGCCAATCCTTCTGCCTGAAACACTTTCCCCTTAACCATGGCTGTCTCATTCTTGCAGGCAGGTGCCAGTCAAAACCTCAGCTCTTTAAATTGCTTGGTTAAAGTAGCCCAGTTCCTGCTGCATCTTTTCTTTTTTATAACATTATTTTGGTTTCCTGGAAGCAATCGGTATTTAATAGGAATTATTTTAATGTTATTTTGTTGAAACCATTGTGATTTACAAAATCCTTCATAGTTGGGTTTCAGACATACAATGAATCGGGGCCAATCCAACAACCAGTGTTGATCTCCCTCTATCAATATTTCCTAAATTCATCCCATACCACCACCTCTCCAGCCCCCAGTCTGCCAGTAAAACACACCCAATTTAATGTAGATTGTAAAAATTTGAGTCTCTTGATTTCATTGTTGTTGCCTTTGGCATAGATATTTAGTTCTGTCCTTTTTTAACACCACCAATGTACCTGAGACCTCTTAGCCCCTGTCCCCATCCTTTCATATTTGTTTTTCTCCTCCTCCATTCAATTTCTTTCCCTTTCCTTACTATGCTCTGGGGGCAAGGGTGTTTGAGACAACTACCATTTAAGCCATTGGATTTCTTCATGCAATTATTCTAAATACCACATAGAAGTGATATTATACAGAAATGAATTTTGCTTTTACTTGTTGGCTAGGAGACTTCCACCTGTCTCTAAAAATTGAGGATGCAGGAAAGTTGTGTATGTTTCTTTTACTACCATAGCTCTAACTTGTAGCCTGCTTACTAAGCAAAGTCTTCTCTCTATAAAAATTATATCATGCTGGTGGATAAATGAACAGGTGGATGCAGAGATGGATGGATGTGTGGATAGATCAGCAGAACTTGGTGATCTGGGAGCAGCAGTTCTGGACTTCCAGATAAACATCAATACAACAGGAATTGTTGAGAAGTTCTACCAAGACTGCCAAGAGACTATCACTCCAGAGACTAGATTTTTTTAAGGTTAGAGAATCCTTGATATATAAAATATAATCAACACAAAAGATTAACTGTTGGAGAATTGTGAGTTATTTTTGGGGATCCCCCACACTTCTATTTAGAAACTAGAAGTGAATGTAAATTAAAAAATTTTGATAGTAATTTTTTTTCAGTAGAACACTGCTTTAGTGACTAGATGATGCTAAGAAAGAAGACTGAACTGAAGTATTTTGTTATACAGTAAAAAAAAATGGTCAGTCATGAGAATGAGTATTTCATTGAAAATGGTGTATTTTATGATGAGATGCCTCTGAGGGCTAAGCAAGGACTAAATGTGTTTGCAAATTACTTACTTCAGTGAATGCCAGGCAAGATGCATAGCTGCATCTAACAATACTAATTATTGTGGAGAATAATTTCCTTTTTAATAGCATTTATTATTCTTTGATAATAAATATAACAAAAGGCTCTTTGAGGAACATTTAAAAATGTATCAAGGAGCCACTCCTTTATTCTCAAGCCCTTTATACAAATTTCTCTTGTCTTCCTCAAATACGAGATGACAATTCTTGCTGAGTTTCTTCCTGTTCAAGTTTTTGACTGCACATATGTCAGTATGTGTGTATATTTTACATAGCATTAGTTTTACTCTGTGTACATTTAATTGCTTTTATCTTTTAAAATGACACCCCATGTATTTTCTCAGTCCATTTAAAAACTCTGGCAAGAATTTAATTGCTCCTTAATATCTAATTGTATAGACTAAAATTATCTAAGAGAAATATAATGTGAGATATGTATGAAATTTTAAAACTTCTAAGGGCTGCAATAAACAGGCAAAGGATATGAAGTTAATTTGAATCCTATTTTATTTACTCATATGGATATAAAATTTAGTCATTTCAACATCGAATCAATAAAAATGATTGGCATTTTACATTTTTGAACTAAGTCTTTGATGTTCCTGTGCCTTTCATATCTCAGTTCAGAGGAGCTATGTTTGTTCTCTTTAGTATTAGTCACCCATGGTAAGTAGTTGCCATATTCAGCAGCTCTGTCTGGTCTATTGAAAAATAGTAGCCTGAGAGTTCACACTTATTCCCATAGTCTTGCTTAAAAGGCTATCTTCCAAGAATGAAAGCATCCTGAAATTAGAGTTCTAGTTATCGTCTATCAGATCTCAAGGTGATTAATTCAGTTTGATAGCTACAAGATATAGCCTCAATTCCTCAAAATGCTAAATGAAGTGGAAAGATGTTGAAAACAATGTTTTTCAAATTATGCATTTGATACCATTTTGCCTCTTTTCAAAGATGATTTTCTAGGCTCTAATAGAAGCTGATGTCTCCTCGTGTATTAAGATCATATTCAATATAAGTAAAATGAAGGGAATTAGGTTGGATGGTATTGATTATTATCAGTCTAGCTTCAGCTATGGGTGCAGATTATCTCAAGTGGAGTCTCGAGTCCTTCAGGGAAGCTCACTAGCCCAGCTCCCCCTCCTGCCTCCTCATATTGGAATAAAGGGCTCATAATTTAGAATATTAGTGAAACCTGAGAGTCCATCTGGGACTGAACCTTCGCAGACATGTTTTGACCTTTACTCCTGAACTGAAGGAATTTAAAGAAGCCAAATAGATGTGCCTGATCTCCGAGATGTTTCACATAGAAACATTCTGATTATAGGTATGAATAAGATCTCACACATTAGAGAAGAGGGGAAGATGAAACCTCATGCCTCATATGGGGTTCTTACCTAGCAGCCAAGCACAGGGCCAGGTGCAACATCTCAGAGCCACTAAAACAATGAGAGGGGTCTAGTGGCTGATGTCCCACTAGGGCCCATCCCAAATATCTCTCACTGTTTTTGATCCCCAGGGGACCAAAATATAACAGATTGCACATCTGTTTCTCAGGCAATTCAGTGAGGGAGGTGAGCAAGTGACCCTTCAAATGATGTTTATTTCCTACTGGATGCTATGTGTGGTACATCCAGTAAGAAGGTTATTCAGTCCAGACTCTAGGAAAATCCCTAAAGTCACTCTCTGGGGAACAGAGCTGACCAGAGGTGCTGCCTCCTCCTGTTTAGGAATGAGCGTCAAGAAAGTCAATGCCTAATCGGGCTGATGGGAAGGAGAAGGGATCGTCCCTGTTAAATACCCACATGGCTTATATCACAAAGCAATCGCTCACTGAATATTGGCTGCATGACTGCTAGTGCTGTTGTTTTATTAGAAGTATGGGGAGAGAGGCAGAGGCCTTGTGATGGAACTCAGGCTGTGGCTAATGGGGAGAGGCTCTTTGAAGCAGCAGTGAGATGTGTGCAGATTTGCAGTTTCAGACAATTGTTCTGCTGTTGGGGCTACAGAATTGCCTTGCAGGAGGGGCCTTGGGCTGCCATCCAGGTGGCAGCGGCATCCAGGGGACTCAGCTTAGAGCTTTATTTGCATAATGAGGGCATCGCTTTCATTAGATTGTGAGTCATGATCAATAAAAAACAGCTTTTAAAAAAGATGCATTTATCCTCATTTAATATTTTATTTTTATTTGTTCTGTCTCCTCCATGTCATCAGTCTTGTTATCATTGTTTTCATAGGGTGTCTTGGAAAGATATGGGCATAGGGAATTGGGTGTTCTATTCTGCTTTCCACTGTGTTTAGAGGCCTGGGAGGGAAGTGGCAAGAGAACTGAAATAAAACCCATGTGGCATATAAAGTAGCCTCAATTCCCATCCACAGAGGGCCTGACACCCCAAATGTAGCTGTACATTTATCCAAACTCCTCCTCCTTTCTTATCAGTGTCAACAAAGTTTAAAGAGCTGAAAAACCAGGAAGGTATTATGTATATAATACAATCTCAGGACACCCCTGGAATTCATGCCAGGTTCAGCTGAGACAGGGCCAGAGCCCACCCCTCAGGGTGTCTGTGCTGTCACTCTCCCCGTTTGTCTTCTTGATTGTAAAAATTAAACACATGCATAGGAGAACTCAGGAGGCAGAGTTATGGGGGATATAAAGTGCCTGACAGCATATAAACTTGGCCATCCCAGAGTGGAGCACCCAATCACAGTTGGCACACTGGTGGTGAGAGGGTCAAAAAAAATTGGGGTGTGGAGGGAGCACCAGGTACACAGTAAAACAGAGAGGAAGTAGAGGATGCCTGCAGGTTTGGCTGCTGCCGGCCTCAGTGTTTCAAAGTGTTGGCCTGGTTTCCTGCTGCTTTGGCCCCTTCTCTGCCTGTGGCACAGTGTTCCCGTTGGCATGCGGGCTCAGAGAAGGGAGCAGAATCTCATATTTGGGAGCGGACCACAGTGCAGCTGTGGGGTGATAAAGATGAGGCAGGAATTCTAGTGGTAAATACAGGTTTGGGAAAACAGAGTTCCCGTTTGGGAATGGAAGTATTCATCCTGGCTGAGGCTTTGCTAAGGGCAGTCTCTTTTGGTTTCAGGAGAGAGATAGAGCCCAAATCTAGATCTGTAGATTGAGGGGTGGGGAAAGCTGCATCTCTATGAAAAGAATTTGGGACCTCTGGTACCCCTTCTCTGGGAGGATAGGAGGTCCCAGGGCTGGAGGACTACCCAGAGATCAAAGCCACATCATCAAGTACAAGGAATTTGAGCGTTAGTCCTGTGTCTGAGATATTCACCAGTGGTTTTCATTGCCACAACGTCTGGGTTGCAGCAAGTACATTCCCTCTGTGAATTTCAAAGAAACATGGACTGATGCTGCAGGTAGACCCCCTTTGTGCCCGAATTAGTGCATGTGTGTACACATATGTATGTTTGCAAGTATGTATGAAAGCAGTAATTTGCACAATTCACATTTCATTGGATTTTTCTTACTGTATTTCTGGAGCACCTGGGTTGTATGGATTGTGCTTTTAGTCTGATCTCCAGCCACATACATAGGTAGGGCAGAGTACTTACTAACTAGTACATAGTTATTTATTTTTAAAAGGAGATGGAAAGTTTTTAGGCAATGTTTCACTTTTGCTCTATTGAGTTCCCCTGGCACTTTCTCTGTTTGAAACTGTGCCTCTTTCATGGTGGTATGAAAGCCAAGGAGGCAAAAATTTGGTATATCCATTTATTCCTTTGAGGGCTTAGAACTGGCACCAAGCCCATTGCAAAGCTTAGAGGAATTTCTGAATTTTAGCATTCAATCTTCTACATTGATGGCTCTAGCCATCACCCTGCCTTTCACATATTTATTTGGAGGTGAAGTAAAATGTTTTACTGAAAGGTGCATCTGTTATGGGTCTATATCTTAATAAGGGATCCCACATGTGTGTATATGGCTGATACACAGAGAAAGAAAAAACTGAAGAGAGGGGCCCTTACCACACTACCCCACCAGAGTACCTTCTCCTGACTCATAAATACCAAAGGTCACTTCTTGTTCCTGTGTTGAGGGACTATTTGACATGAGATCTCTCTCTTTCTGTTTCTTTCTTTCTTTCTTCTTTCTTTCCTTCTTTCCTTCTTTCCTTCTTTCTTTCTTTCTTTCTTTCTTTCTTTCTTTCTTTCTTTCTTTCTTTCTTTCTTTCTTTCTTTCTTTCTTCTTCCTTCCTTCCTTCCTTCCTTCCTTCCTTTCTTCCTTCCTTCCTTCCTTCCTTCCTTCCTTCCTTCCTTCCTTCCTTCCTTCCTTCCTTCCTTCCTTTCTTTCTTCTTTCTTTTTCTTTCTTTCTCTGCCATCTCTCCTTAATCTCACGTCTAGGAGAATTTTTGTGTCTTTGTGTATGTTGAGTGTCTTTCCACTCTGTCTGACTAAGCCAGGAAAGGTGTAGACAGGCTCAGAATCTATGACTCCAGCCCTGACAGTCACTAGCAGGTGCACTTTCTCCCTTGGTTTTGTTCTTTTGGGTCCTGCACCTTCTAGAACCCTGCAATCGGGATCCAGCTACCTGGGGAGAATAACTTTTATACCCTGACATTTTCCCTTCTATTGTTATGTACAGCCTCTAATGCCACAGAGGAAGCTGTACTGAATGTGACACCAGTAACAGGCAATCCAGAAATCAATTGCTATTGGCTTGTGACTATTTTTTTTTTTGGTTTTTGGGACACACCCGGCAGTGCTCAGGGGTTACTCCTGGCTCCATGCTCAGAAATTGCTCCTGGCAGGCACGGGGGACCATATGGGGCACCGGGATTCGAACCGATGACCTTTTGCATGAAAGGCAAACACCTTACCTCCATGCTATCTCCCCGGCCCCGGCTTGTGACTATTTAATAAATGTTCACACCTTAGATTCTTTGTCTTGAAAATAGGTGGGTATGGTGATTACTTCCAAGGGTAGAAGAAGAGGCAAGCTACAAGCTGCTTTCTTATTTGCACAATCACTGACTTGGGAATATGGCTCAGGTAGTCTTTTATTTTTATAATAATAACTTTAAGCATTATGATTACAAAAATGTTATTAGTTGAGTTTCAGTCATACGATCGACACCACCCTTTACCAATGCACATTTCGCATCACAATGTTTTCCACCTACCCCATTGCCTCCTCTGGACAGCCATTAGGCTTTCTCTCTCTCTCTCTCTCTCTCTCTCTCTCTCTCTCTCC
>PVKC010038404.1:0-12763 GCA_004027635.1 Crocidura indochinensis
AGAGAGAGAGAGAGAGAGAGAGAGAGAGAGAGAGAGATCAGTTGGGGTAGAGGAATCTTCCCAGGCTACCTCCTCTCCTCCTCCCACAAAATCTTGACACCCTAAAGAAAAAGGGAGTTTTCCTACAGTAACTTGGCTTACATACAGGCTTGCTTGCTATTCAAAGCAGATTCCAAGAACCAGAAGCACTCGGTAAGAGATTCAGAGACTCTGTGTCTCATGTGCCTCCCCAGGCCTCCAGATCTACTCGTTTCAAATCTGCCATTGAAAATGATTTCTGGGGAGTAGGCTCACATTTTGGGTGCACATTTAGGAACTTGGAGAAAAGCCCTCTTCAGCCAGACAAAGTGCAGAGACCACAGGGAAAACACAAATGAATGTGACTCCAGCATATTTGGCAAATGTCTGTTGCAATGAAGGACATCATAAACTAAATTAAGAGACAACACAGTGCATAATTAGCCAAAGACCACTGAGCTAGAAAGTCCGAGAAGACAAAATGGAAAAATCAACATAAAAAAGTGCTTAACCCCACAGAGATCGGGGGCATGCAAATGAAAATATCAATAAAAGAGCATTGAGCATTTTCCACCGGAAGACACAAGCCAGGCAGCAGCAAATTGCTGAAGATACAGAGCGGGGCTCTGAGGCCCTGTTAGAAGGAAATTTCTGGAATATCTATTAGAATGAAACGACTGTATTCTGGAAAAAGAGTACAAGAGGTAAAGTGCCTGCCTTGCATGTGACCAACTGAAGCCTAACTCCCAGTACCACATAACTGTCCTGGGACCACCCCACCCACCCAATCTCTAGATGCATACAGAGTAAAGAGTAAGCCCTGAGCACTGCCAAGTTTTATCTCTCTAACCAATCAATCTATTCAATCTGAAAATTCTACTTCCAGCTACGTGTCTTGGACAAAAACTTACCAGGTGTACACAGGTATTGCAGCTTTGCTTAAGCCAAGAGGATGCCGGAGACATCAGAAACTTCCCTCAAAGAAAATGGGAAATAAACTAGTGATGCTGTGGGCTATTGCAAACTGGGGGAGGCATGTATCTGTGTGTGCCTACTTGGAAATGTGGCAAAGATCCATGATTCATTGGAGAAGGCCATTACACAAAAAAGCATCTTTTAGTCTGTGTATATGATTGTGCATCAGTACTTGTGTGTTCTAGAATGAGACACTTAAAACTTAAAACTGGTGAGACTTTTCTTAGAAAAGTCTACTTAGATTACTTAGTTACTTAGGTGGAAGCCAAGTTGCTAAAAATTCATGGGCATATTGTTTTTATGGCTGAAAACTCTGGGATGTCCTCAGGTGGTAGGTGGGCCCAGTTCCAGCCCTGCTAATGCCCTGGCATCTGCACCCACACCTCACAGTTGCCACAATGTCAAAGGCCCAAATTCACTACTTCTAATTGCTAGTCACTGTAGATTCACCTAACCTACAAAAAAACTCCAAATGTGCCAGTTTGGGGCTGAAAACTCTGGGGGTATTCTCAGAATGAGGCAAGTAACTTTCCTCCACCCCTCTGTACTTTCAGATCACTGGAAGCTACATGCACATCCCATAACTGCCCCCATGTAAACTCAATCCAATGCCACAGATCCTGGAGTTCCTGACACACATAGTTGCATGTGTGGCTGCTCAACACCTCCAAATTCCTCAATACTGACATGCTAGTAGGAACATACCAAATTAGAGGTGAAAGAAGCATAGAAGTAACCTAAGCCCAACAAACAAAAACAGCAACCTGGAATACTTAACGAGCAATAAACAGTTTAGTCAATCTTCAGATAATAATATAATGACCCCCTGGTGAGATAGAACAATTTTCATGATTTTTCTGTTACTAAAGTTTTTACAATTATCCCATTACCATTTAGTTATAACAAGCAATATTAGTCAAATATTTTGTGCTTGCAAGGGTGCAGACTTGGGGAGTGGGTAAGACACTGGGGTTAATGGTGGAGGGAATGTTACCCTGGTAATAGGTATTAGTGTTGGAACACTGAATACAGAAACAACTGTATCATGAGCAGCTTTATAAATCAGGATGCTTAAATAAATTAAGTTAAAAAGAATAAAACAGCTATTCAGAGAAGAGTTGGGGATGAGGGAAGGAAGTTAAGTTGCATCTCACTCATTCTACCAGGATGGATGTTTTAACAACATAAACGTATCCAAGGTCTACCCCACTTCTTTCACTGCAACTTAAATTTAATAAACTAAGAAGGAAAGAGGAAGGCGGTGGGGGAAGTTCAGAGGGAAGGCTGAGGAGGAAAGAAAGAGGAGAATATGAAGCACCAGGACTGAATAGTGGTGAAGAATGAGAGGCCAGAAGTGGCATGCATAGGGCCAGAGAGATAGTACATAGGTAAGGCACTTGCCTTGCATGTGGCATTCCCACTTTGATCTCCAATATCCCATAGGGTCCTCTGAGCACCACCAGGAGTAATCCCTAAGTGTAGAGTCAGGGGTCAGCCCTGATTGGTATAACCCCTTGCCTGTTCCTCATCCCCATTCCCAGGAAGACATTGACATGGCAAAGGACTGAAAGGGCACAGTACATGTTTCCTAACAAAACAGACAATAAACAGGAGATGCTCGGTGGTCAGGAGCCCAACTCTGGTATGCAACCGGCCCCAAGCTCAAACCCCATCACTCTATTACCTCGATCCACCCCAGAACTGCTGGGTTTGGCCAGAAGGTCTACAAGTTCCAACAGTGTGGCCCGAATGGTCCCAATAACCAGAGGATCCAAACAGCACAAGCAGGAGGCCCAGTCAGGTTGGCTGAGTATCACAGAGAGTAGTCCTTGGGCTGCTTAAACATAACTTGGAAGTCCCCGAAATATCTGTGTACACACATATATATAACTAGAAACTCCCCAATATTTGGAAATTAAGATGTTTTTAAATCCCCATGGATTCCAAAAGAAATGATCAAGAAAATTAGAAAGTATTCCCAATTAGGGAGATGGGGGTGGGAGGAAGAAAGTATTCCCAATTAAATGAAGAAGAAACCTAATATTCAGTGCTGAGGCTTCTGGCTATCATGGATGTTCTATGTTTTGTTCTCTTTCCCATTTTTGTAAATTTTATGGATCACATTCAATAGTATTTAGGGCTCCATACCATTCCTGATGATGCTCACTATATGTTTACTATATGCAAACATGGGAATAGGACCCAAGTTAGCCACATGCAAAGCAAGCATCCTACCCATGGTATTATAGCTCTAGTCCTGGGATGTTTTGTTTCTAATCCAACTGACTATCACATAGCTCTTTGCTTGGTGCAATATCATTGGTCTCATATTACTGGATGCAGATGCAGAATGGTAATATTTTTCTGCATGTGTCTTATGTTTCTTATTAAAAAAATTAGGGGAGAAAAAAAAGAGTAAGAACAGCAAAGTTGAAGACACTAAAAGGCCCCAGTAGACCCCAAAGTTGCAGAGTTTCTCAACATTCCTAAGCAGACAAATCCAAGAACAGATGAGCCAAAGCCTGTGGAGACTCCTGAGAGCAGCTGGATAGGCCAACCCAGGTTCTGAGCAGCAGGAGAGCAGGGGAGCTGCAGCCCTACCCCCCCATCCTGCATTCAGGACCTGGCTTCCTAGGCTAACATCTGCTGCCCAGTTTCTTGCTCACTTCAGAAAATAGAACTTTTGTTTTTCCCATCTCTTCGACTTCTAATGAGAGACAGAAAGGAGGCGAGATAGAGCCCCAGCTGAAACTGAATTGCCACAACAAATAGAAAAACAAAGCAAATGCCCAGTAAAATAAATTCCTGAGTCCGCTAGGCCTTCAGAAGGCCCATGTGCTCATTTCCTTCTGCAAACCAGATTCCAGGCATTTCTCCAGAGCTGGCTCTCAGAGCCGCTCACCCAGACTGTACCTTGTGGGGTCATCTGAGGATAGTGGTTCTAAAACCACTGGACTAGTATCCCCCTAGAGTCCAAAGCTACCTGACACCCTCAAGTGTATGTCCAGCCTGCCCCTCACTTCTGGTCCCAGAATCCTGAGCAGAAAAGCAACCTGGATCACTCACTACCTCCCTCCAGAAATAAAATCTCAGGCTGATTGCGTCTGGCAAACTAATCCATCTATTTCCCTTCAAGAAGTTGCTCTTTTGGGAAGATACTCTCTCAGACAAGGGACGGAATTAGGTTTTATTCTCAATACAAAACATTAGATTTAGGACTGGAGTGATAGTACAGCTGGTTGGGTGATTACATCGCTTGCAAATAGCCTGGGTTCAATACCTGGAATCCCTGTAAGGAGTAATTCTTGAGAGCAAAAGCAGGATAACTCCTCTCCAGGTGTGGCCCCAAAACAAAACAAAGCAAAATTAAACTTAAAAAGCATAAGCAGAGGCCAGAGAGATCACATAGTAGATAAGGTGCTTGTGTTATAGTTGCCAGTCCTTTTCAGATCTTACATAGGGTGTCCCCAGCACCACCAAAAGTGATCCCTGAGCAAAGAGCCAAACATAAATGCTGAACACTGCTAGGTGAAGCACAAAGAAAACAAGAAGATAAAAAATAAAATGGGTGACTCTATATCATCTCTAATTTAACTGAATGAAAAAGATAGCACTGGGAGTAAGACACAGGCTTGACAACACAGCAGATTATGGTTTGATTCCCTGTACAACATGGTCCTCCAAACACTGCTGGGTGCAGTCCTGGAGGTCACTGAGAGAGGGGTTCCTGGGTCCCCTGATAACACATGGGAGGCCAAAATAAATCTTGAAATCAGCCATATAAAAATAAAAAGCACTAGCAACAAAAGAAAAATTTATTTCATAAAAATTAAAAACATTTGAACTTCAAAGAGCACTAAAGTAAATCTCTATAAAAGATTTATAATCCAAAGATTCTAAGAACTTCTTTTTGGAGCCTGTCTGGAGTTGCAGCAGGCTGTGGGAGGGAACAGATCAAAACCCTGATTATAGAGAGAGAAAATATTTTCTCAGCACAGATCTGATAAGGAAGCAGTCGAATATAAAAAAGAAGAGTTAGAACTCATTAATTAAATTATGAATGGCCATATTTTAAAAAGAGTAAAAATTCTGAAGTTAAGTGTCTCCAAAGAAGATTTACAGAGACCAAAGTGGGTAAAGCATTTGCTGATCTCAATTTGATCCCCAGAACCTCATACTGTCTCTGAACACAAGAGTTAGGAGTGAAACTTGAGCACAGCCACATGTGGCTCAAAAAACCAACAAAAGACAAGGAAGAAGTATACAGAGTCAACAAAATGATCTTCAATATCGTTGGTCATCTGAGAAATACAAATCAAAACCATAACCAGATATCCCCTTACATGCCCCAGTGTGGCTAAAATGAAAAATGACCAATGATGACAAATGTTGGTGAGGTTGCTAAAGAAGAAAAAGCTTCTGATTTTTCAGAGCAGAATGCAAAATAAGTACCCAGTTCTAATAAGAGTTGAGTAATTCCACAAACAAACATAGTTATTATCTAATCTAGAAAAGTCTACTACTTGCATGCTCAAGAGAACTGGAGCTATTTGTCCACATAAAAATATCTGTATATGAATAGTAATAGCAAGCACTGTTCATGATAGTCAAAAGAGAGAAATAATTCAAATGTCAACAACTAATGATTGGATCACTAATGTGGTATAATCAGACAAAGAAATACTATTTATTCATATACTTGAAGAGTTGATACAAGCTACAATATGAATAAATAATGAACGCATGATGAAGAGGCAGAGCAAGAGACGGGGCACTTTTTGGCACATGTCTGACCCAGCACCCCATATGATACCCAAGAACCTCCAGGAGTAATGCCAGTGCATAGAGCAAGGAGTAAGGCCCTCAAACAAAAAATGAAGAGGAAAACACATGATGCTAATAAGCCAGTCACAGAAAAAAACATAGTATATGATTTGATTTATATGAAATATCCAGAACTTGCAAATCCGTAGAAACAGATTGTTCTGACTGAGAAAAAAGAGGGGAAAAGGTATATATTTGTTAAGATAATTAAAACACTCTAAAAATAAAAAGTAATGGGGCAAGATAAATAATACAGTGGGTAGGGCACTTGGCTTGCAAGCAGCCAACCCAGGTTCAGTCCCATGAATCTCACATGGTCCCCTAAAACCACCAGAAATGACCCCTGAGTGCAGAGCAGAGTTCAGGAGTAAGGCCTGAGCACAGCCAAGATTGGCCCTCCAATCTCGATTTGATCCTCAGAACCTCATACTGTCTCTGAACACAGAGTTAGGAGTGAAACTTGAGCACAGCCACATGTGGCTCAAAAAACCAACAAAAGACAAGGAAGAAGTATACAGAGTCAACAAAATGATAATAAAATAAATTAGTAAAAGCAAAATGATAATAAAATAAATTAGTAAAAGCAATAATGGCCACCTATTCCATAGACACATTAAAACCTATTTAGTTGTATACTTTTAACTTATATGTCAACTATATCTCAATAAACCTAATTGTCAGTGTATTAATAAATACACTAATATGCCAGTATACTTCTGTGCTGCCACTCTACTATATAAATAGACTAATAATGCTAAAAATATATAATCCTGAAGAGGGGGAAAAGCCCCACCAATACCTTAGTACATCTATCATGATTTCTACAAATAATTGTAAAGATTCAGTTCCACTGGTATGGCTCACACAAGTCACCAGTGAGCATCTTTTCTACCCCAGAAGTCAGGCCACCTCCGGCCTTAGAAGGACATGGATAACTCACTAACATAACTGAAGATTCCCTGATAGGGACCAGGGGTTGAACCTAAGTAAGTAAAGTAGTTAAACAATACACAAACCACATAGTACTCTCCTGTTAGGTTATACCTTATTTTACCTAAAAGAAAGGTCATCCTGGAATCCCTGGTTCCTCTGTATGTTTGTTTACAACTTGGATTAACCCCCAAACAGAGATTGCCTTTCTTCAAAACCTCGGTGGGACTGGCTCAGGATAGCCCGAGCTATCTGTCCTTACTCTGTCCTTACTTCCCACCCAGGGGTGGTCTCTGCACTCAATAAAAAAATGGTAGTTCTGGCAGGCAGCCGGGTGGAGATATGAGGTAGAAGACTGCCAGACTATATGCATTTCACCCTCAGCCTGGTTTGGATTATTTCATGTGAGACCCAGATTCAGACTTGTTCACCTGGGCTTGGAGATACAGTGTGGGTGTGTTTTTGCACTCTCCCTGGAGGAAAGTTGGCCCCAAACAACTTGGTCTTGGGCCAGAGAGATCATAAATTGGATAGGACGCTAGTCTTGCACATGGTCAACCCAGCTTTATTTTTTTTTAACATGATTTTTTTGTTTGTTTTTGGGCCACACACGACAGTGCTCAGGGGTTACTCCTGGCTGTCTGCTCAGAAATAGCTCCTGGCAGGCACAGAGGACCATATGGGACACTGGGATTCGAACCAACCACCTTTGGTCCTGGATCGACTGCTTGCAAGGCAAACGCCGCTGTGCTATCTCTCCGGGCCCATAATTTTTTTTAATTTATTTATTTTTGGGTTTGGGGGCTACACCTGGCAATGTTCAAGGGTTACTTCTGGCTCTGCGCTCAGAAATAACTCCAGCCAGGCTCAGGAGACCATATGGGATGCTGGGGATTAAACCCAGTTCTATCCTGGGTCATCTGCTTGCAAGGCAAATGTCTTATTACTGTGCTATTGCTCCAGCCCACTGACCCAACTTTGATCCCTGGAATCCTATATGGTCTCCTGAGTACCATCAGGAGTAATTCCTGAGCACAGAGTCAGGAGTACGCCCTGAGCACTGCCTGTGTGGACCAAAACAAAATAAAATAAACAAAAATCCTTGATCTCTTTACATTTACAGAGATACTACACTTGGTATTAAATTTAAATTCATGTTTTACTGAGGGCAAAGCCACTACTGGGAAGTAGAAGGCCCAGGGAAACTTGATAGGCGAAGGTCAGTGAAGCAGAGGAGACATAACAAAGGTCTTCAGAGTCCAGAGAGGCCAATTGGTTCCACTAACAGAGAGAGTCTAGCATTTCCAGACTCCACCAGGCAACAAAAGACTTCTGAGGCTTCTTAAAATGATAAATTGTGAGGCCCAGAGACACAGTACCTGCATCAGCCTCAACTCCAGTTCAAATCAGTACCACATATAATCCCCTGAACACAGCTATGTTACTCCAGAACACAGAACCAGGAATAGTCCCCGATGCAACTAGGTGTGGGAAGAGGAGGAGAGTGGATGGGAAGGCAGAAGAGGGCAGAATTCAGACCGAAAAAGCTAAATTATCATTGGCCAGTTCTAGCCCAAACTCTGGGAGCAAGATCAGGAATCTGTGCTTTGGACAAGCTCCCGGGTGCCTCTGCTCACTGACCCCAGCTGGTATCCATGGATCAGAATCTTCCTCAATACCAGATTGCTTGGGGTACAAGATAATCCTCAGCCCCAAAGAGGAACAACCCTGGTCAAAAAAGTTACTATGGGGATTCCTACACTTGATCTTAGCCAAAAGGCCGAGAAGCGATATAAGAATTCCTCTGATTCAATGTTAATATCTACCTAAAACAATATTGTATAAGATATGTAAGCCACTTTGGTCAAATTAAAAAATACTATAATTTGGGGCCCGGAGAGATAACACAGCGACGTTTGCCTTGCAAGCAGCCGATCCAGGACCAAAGTTGGTTGGTTCGAATCCCGGTGTCCCATATGCTCCCCCGTGCCTGCCAGGAGCTATTTCTGAGCAGATAGCCAGGAGTAACCCCTGAGCACAGCCGAATGTGACCCAAAAACCAAAAAATATATATATATATATATACTATAATTTAAAAAAAAGTTACTATGGCAAAAAAGAAGCCTTTGTTAGAGTCACTTGGGAGAGAAGACTGCACAGAAAGAACAAGAGCCCTCCAGGTCCTAACCCCACCCTGTACACTCAGGGTTCAGTCACTGGCCAGGCAGCCACCTTCATTGGCACCTGCCTGCTCAGCCTGGTATTCACGCCCCTTCTTGCCAGATCTGGCCAGGAGATTAGCCATGTGGTTCCAATGCAAGAGTATCTGACCCATGGCACCTCTGAGTCCAACCCAGCACTGTGACAAGTGTGTGACCCCCCCAGGAGCTGTGATCACAATAAGTACAACCCTCTGGGTCCCTACACTCAACATCACTGCAGCAAAAAAAAAAAAAAAATGTGGACTGAGTGCAAGAAAGCAGTGATATCACAGAAGGAAGAAAAATATATAGGCATCATACCTGCTCATATAACATCATCCAAACATACAACTTTCCCTCTCCAAACACACACATATATATGCACGTGCACACCCCCACACAGTGTGGGATGATATAACTCAAAACAGAAATGATGGCCTTGAAGACTGAAATTAGAATTAATTTTTATTTCTTTTATTTGTTTGTTTTGGATCATACCTGGAGGTGTTCAAGAGTTATTCCTGGCTCTGCACTCAGGAATTACTACTGCCAGGCTCAAGGGATCATATAGGATGACAGTGATGAATTCCAGGTCAGCCACATGCAAAGCAAACACCCTACCCACTATATTATCACTGGCAATTTTCATTTTTCTCTCTTAACTAAGGTTTTAACTATGAACACACCTGTCCATGACAATAAGGAGGGAAAACAATGAAACATATATTGAATTTTGGGGAGTGGGGAATTTTAGGGTTTGGGCCTTACCCAGCAGTGCTCAGGGATCCCTCCTGGCATTGATGGGATGGGGGGTGCCATATATGGTACCAGGGATGAGACTGGGGATAGCTGTAAGCAACCTTAAGTCCAACAAATTCACTTTTTCATTGGGGCATAGCTAAAGTCACATGGCCTTACTGACCACTTCCAGTTTCAGCAACACAGCACATTGGAAAGCAAACTATCATATTCATAGAATCCACATTCCATGGGCATGAGCAGGGGCAGGTGGCTTGAGTGAAACCAAAACAGATGCACATGATACCTGCGCAGAGACAGAAGTGGGACCCTGGAACATGCTCGACACACAGTGGCAAGTTTAACGCGTGTTCGCCGCTCCCTCCCTCCAACTGGACAGCAAGTTCCATGATGCAAGATGCTACAGGCCGTCGCTAGGTGCCTGGCCATCACTTTTCCTCCAGATCCTGTAGATTTAGAGGAAGCAGCAGGTTGTGAAGGACAGAACGAAGGGTGCATGAAGAACTAAGCCTGAGGACAGCTGAGTCAGGACTCTAGAGCAAACCTAACTCATTGGTTTTAGAACCCTGGATTTGAAATCTAAAAAAAAAAAAAAAGCCCAGCTATGTCAGTAGCGCCCCCCCCCAGCTATCCCCCCAAAATAACTCCAGAAAGAATAGTGGATGGAGAGGCTGGAGAGATAGCACAGTAGTAAGGCATTTGCCTTGCATGCGGCCGACTAAAGATGGACAGTGGTTCAATTCCCAGCATCCCATATGGTCCCCCAAGTCTGTCAGAAGTAAGACCTGAGCACCTCTGGGTGTGACCCAAAAACAAACAAAAAAGAATAGTGGATGGGACCATAGCAATAGTACAGTGGTTAGGGCACTTGCCTTGCATATGGCCAACCCAAGCTCAATCCTTGGCAGTCCTGATGATCCCCCAAGCCAAACCAAAAGTGATTCCTGAGTCCAGAGCCAGAAGTAAGTCCTGAGTAAGTCCTGAGTGTGACCCCAACAACAGCAACAACAATAAAGTAGCGCCATTCAAAACACATGAGCTGGATACGCCATGTCCAAACCAGAGGGCTGGCACCCCTAGACCAACCCTGGCCTTGTTTCTCAGGGAGGCCTCACCAGATACATCTTAAGTCTCCACAGCAGAGATGTAAGAACCACCGAGGAGGAGGACCAGAGAGATAGCATGGAGGTAGGGTGTTTGCCTTGCATGTATAAGGAGATGGTTCAAATCCCCGCATCCCATATGGTCCTTCGAGTCTGCCAAGAGCCATTTCTGAGCATAGAGCCAGGAGTAACCCCTGAGCGCTGCTGGGTGTGTTCCCTGCTCCCCCCCACCAAATACAAACAAATAAAAGAACCAACAAGGAACAATAAACTCCTATATGCTGCTTTTCATGTCCAGCCCCTGGAAAACCCTGCCACCTTCATGAGAATCTTGATCTCCTGCAGGAAGGAACTTTGCCCTCTCTGCTGGGGCCAGGTAACAACAGCAACTTCCCAGGGGAACCTCACAAACATTCAAGTGTTTCCTCTAAATTCCTACTGACCCAGAGTATGAAAGAGACGACACCAATTCCTAACATGTATAATCAATTGGGACAGGAGACGGCTGGCCTGCAGCAGGAGACATGCATGTAGGCAATCCTATTCCATGCCAGGCCCCACACAGGCAATGCCCCCCTCCAATGTGATTTCTATGGTCCTACCTAAGACTCCTCCAAAATATGCTGGTAGCTCATGGGAAACCCAGAAACATTAATTACATTGGATGAGTGCAACCAAGTGAAGCAGAACCAACCGAACCAGGCCCAGTAAGTGGTAC
The DNA here is from genome assembly GCA_004027635.1 of Crocidura indochinensis. Taxonomy (NCBI): domain Eukaryota; kingdom Metazoa; phylum Chordata; class Mammalia; order Eulipotyphla; family Soricidae; genus Crocidura; species Crocidura indochinensis. The sequence continues at coordinate 11,529 of PVKC010038404.1, forward strand.
TCAGCAGTGGTGCCCTGCAGCTAGAGGGGCCTAGTTGGAGGTTCTGAGTCCCTCCTGGTCAACCACCAGAGGAAAGGGGCCAGAGAAGGGGACACCCCCCAAACAGAACCGGCTCTCTTGCAAACCGCCCTGGGGATGCTGGTGGAGAAAGGGGCAGCCCCAGGCCAGCTCGGGCAGTGGGCCTGGCACTTACCGAAGGTGGTGAGATAGAAAGACAGGTCCGGCCTGGCCCGCCGGCTGCCCAAGGACACCCGGTGCAGGGAGCGCTCCATGGCGCAGCGCGCAAAGGCGCACCTGTAACCCGAAGCGGCTGTGTTGCTCCCGGGTAACCGAGGCAGCAGGTTGCCCAGCCCGGCCTGGGTCTCCCCCGGGCAGGCTGGCCAGCGGGCGGAGCGGGAGGCTGAGCTGTGCCTTGGTTTGAAAGGCTGCAGCAGCTGGGCGCGCCTGGCCCTGATTGGCTCGCGCCTGTTTGAATGGGGAGATTTCCACCTGACCTAACCCAGCCGGCCCTTCCCTTCTCTCCAGGCTCCAGGGCTAGTCCACACCGACCCATCGCCCCCCACCCCACTCCAACTCCAGGACCGCCCTGGCAGGCAGGGCCAGCTCTGGGAGAGGCCCTTAGTGCCCCACCACCACCACCCCCGGGGTGCCAGCCCGCCTTCCCCAGGCTGGCAATTAGCCCTGGTTCCAGCTTGCTTTGAAGTGCAGACCTGTAATCAGGGATCCCAGCAAGCCAGAAGGAACAACTACCTGGCCCAGTGCAATGGAAGTTTGAGGACAGGCTGGCATTCCCTTTCTCTTTTCAGGAACATCCTTTGGAATGAGAGCAGACTAGGACCGATTGGGCCCCCTCCAAGCTTGAGGGGGACCAAGAAGGTCTGTGTGTTCCCTTTTCCAGGCCTGGGGAGGAGGGAGGTAGAGCTGGGAAGTGGGTCCAATCCAGAAGGATGGCCGGTGTCTACAAACATTCAGGGGAGGCTCCTGGAAGCCTTTCCCCATGGAGACATCTGCTCCGAAATCCTTGACTGCGGCTGCTGCCTGGGGAACAAAGCTGTTGTTCTTATGCGAGTTAGAAAACAGTGTCTGCCTTGCCAGAAGGGCTCGGTGGCTAAGCGAATGGCTCAGGACAAATTGGTGGGCTGCAAGAAAGAAGGACCTAGTGTGTTAGCACAGCTGGTAGGGTACTAGGCTGACCTGTTGGGTTACAACTTATTTTACCTAAAATTAAGTTTATC
>PVKC010038405.1:0-12783 GCA_004027635.1 Crocidura indochinensis
AAAAAAAAAAAAAAAAAAAAAAAAAAAGAAAAAAGAACTGAATACTTTTATTCTATATGTGCCATATCTTCTTTATCCATCCAATCATCTGTTGATGGGAATTTAAGTTGTTTTCAGCTCTTGCTTATTATAAAAATGTTGCATTGTAAAGCGTATATATATTTATTTGAATTAATGGCTTTGTATAATTTGGGTAGAAAGACATAAGTAGGCTAAGTGGGTGGGAATGCATTTCCACTTTTAACCCTTTTGAGGAATCTCTATAGTGTTTTCTTGGATAGCTGCATCGGTCTCACCCCAGCATATTTCCTTTTAGTCACAGCCTTTCCAATACCTGATTTATATTTTGTATATAAATTTTGTATCCAAAATATAAACATTTTGGATATAGTTTTGTCATGGGTATGCCCTGACAACTCACTGCTGTTTTGATCTGTTATTTTTCTAAGAAGAAGAAGAAGAAGAAAATTTTAGGTCTTGTTTGTTCTGCAGTACCAGAGATCAAGGTTTGAGTTGACTGCTAAGCTACAACTATGACTTGAAAAAAAATCTCATTGAAAATGAGGTGAACTTGAAAATATAACATCCTAGTTGGAACATGGGCAAGTTTAAAGTATGCACAAAAATTTTATTTTATATGTTATTATTACTTCAACCATTTTATTGTTATTAAGGTATTGGTATTTATGTATTGTTAATCTTTTTAACTTTTATAATTTCTTCAAAGAAAATGCATCATATAGTTGACATAGTTAATCATAACACATTTTTCCAGATAAAGTTTTTGAAAAATATAGAAAGAAAAATAAAAAGGAAGTAGAGAAAGTTAAAAGAAAAAAGAAAAAGTACAGTAGCAAGTACATTCGTGAAAATTATTTTATCTCCAATGAAGTCACTAATACAATGGAAGAAGATTTAATAAGCTCTTTATTTATTTTTATTTTTTTATATTTTTTGATTTTTGGGTCACATCAGGCAGCGCTCAGGAGTTTCTCCGACTCTATACTCAGAAATCACTTCTGGCAGGCTCGGGGGACCATATGGGATGGCGGAATTCAAACCACCGTCCTTCTGCATGCAAGGCAAATGCCTTACCTCCATGCTATCTCTCCAGTCCTTCGGAAGCTCTTGATATTAGATGTTCCTTCTGTTAGATTGGTATGTTTCCATAGGGATGACGGCATTAAAAAAATGAAGTTGTCTTGAGATTCAAAGCACTATTACTTATACTATAACTTTCAGGCATGTGTACTCAGCTTCAAGGCCTCTTAAAAGAAGAAAGATATGAAGGGAGGGTGCTTTCACTTGCTTCAAAAAGCCCTGGTGTTATCAACCCCCTCCCCCAAATCAGCATACCTAACTTTGGTCAGATTGGGGTCCCCAAAGGGAATTGTGGAGGGTCACTGATGAGGCAGGGTCATGGGGGAAATGGCAAATGTGGATGATAGAGGCAGTAGATATGGCTTTGGCAGGGTGGGGAGTTAGCCTGCCCTCTCCTTCCTAGATGTCCAGCTTTCCGTGTTTGGACTGGTGTACCCATGACCTTTCATGGCTCTGTTTGCATCTCATTTGAGAAAAGAGTGAATCTTTGGAGCTGGACTGGTTAATTTTATTTTTCATACATATCAAAACCTGTTTTGAGTATCCTTGTGATAGGCCAACTCTACTTGGATAATATCCATATTTTAAGGCCAACTGGTTGGATATTTTAATTATTTTTTAAAGTCCCTTCACAAAAGTACCTGAATTAGTACTTGATTAATAACCAGGGGCCAGGATCTTGGGCTATCTTTTAATTTCATCTACCACTAGATCCAACAGCAATTAGCTCAACTATGACAAGGGCCCTCTTTCATGGTGAGAACAGAGACTGTCCTTGAATTGAGTTGAATTTCTTCATATTTATTGGACTCTATAGTCTCACTGGATACTTGAAGAAATACTAAAAGCTTTCTTCTTCCTGTTACCCTCTCATGAATGCCAATCATGGCTCACATTTATTGCCCCATTTCACAGAGAAAGAAACAGAGGCAAACAGAATTACAGAAACTTCCCCAAGCTAGTAGCTGGCAGCATTCAGAATATAGGTCTGTTGAATCCTAAAAGCCCAGACACTGCTATTGAGCTGTGACTGGTGTGAGCCTAAGACCACCCAGGCAGTGAATACTCAGTCAGGAGTACAGGAACTGTGAAGGAAGAGCCATGCTAGGGATCAAGAAAGTCTTGTCTCAGATGAGACACATTGTTGACCACTCAGCGAAGGGCTTGGCTGTGCTCATGGAAAGGTGAAAGTAATGAGAACGACACCAGGTGAGCTGGGTAGGGCCCTGTGGAGGCAGAGAACCCTGGGTGGCATGTCTAAAGCCTCTTCTGCTGAGTATTGGAACAAGAATTCACAAGAAGAACAGAAGTACCAGGTCATGAAGAAAATAGCTTATGAGGCCTTACTCTATCTGCCTTTTCTGTACCCTAGTAATATGATTTTCAGTTATGTGCAAACCTGTAGCTGTTTCACATTTGGGTTCTTGCTACCCCATTTATGCCTAGAATCTTTACAAAGTGGATTTTAAAAACACTTGCAAAAACCATTCTTGCAAAACCAGCAGGAGAGCCCCCTGAGAGTATCTGATTGTTAATATCCTGTACTTGGAGAGTTTCCATTTCTGGATCCAGGATGGGGCTTTTCCAAGTTGTTCTGTGTGGGTGCCTCTGCACATAGGAAACTTTTGCATAATACGTAAGTCTGGCCCACCCCTGACAAGACAAACAGGTTAAAGATGATTTGTGGGCTACATTCCTAATCCCTCCATGGCGTGCAGGGAGGTGGAAGAGATATTTTGGGGTGTTGGGTAGAGGAAGTAGAGCTGCCCACAGGCTGTTCCAGAAACTCCCAGATTTGTCTGAGCTGGCCCCACTGCACACAGGGCCAAGTTCATTTCATTCAGGCAACTCAGATTTTAGCATTTTAATATCTTTATGTCGTTTTTATATGTAAATACAAAATTCGGTAAGATTTCTGGAAGCTCACCTGGAAACATCTGGTTAGGGAAAGCAGGAGAAAACAAGGGAAATGTGGGACCAGGACAAATCTTAATGGCAGGTACTTGCCAGAGCTTTCTCAGTGGCTTCCAGGCACTAGGAGTAGTGCTGACATTGAAAAACTATAAAGTGTGTGTGTGTGTGTGTGTGTGTGTGTGTGTGTGTGTGTACATGTTTATGTACAAGGAGTAGGATATTGGAAGACTGAATTTCCTTTATAAATCCTTTTCCCCCCTGCAATTCATTTTATAATTCTATGAAGTACAAACACAAAAGGAAATCAAAAGTTGCCCAAGAATAAAGGATCCACCTTTTAACGGATGAAGCTGAATCTGTGGATCAGAATATACCATTTGTTGCTAGAGTGATATCACAGTGGGGATGGCACTTGCTTACATGCGGTCAACCAAGACTTGATCCTAAGCATTCCATATAGTCCTCTGAGTTTGCTAGGGGTGATTCCTAAGCACAGAGACAGGAGTAACCATGAGCATTGCTGGTTGAACATATACTTTTCACGGGGAAGGCCCAGGTTTAATACCTTTCATTATATGGCCTCTGAGAGCATAATTCCTGGAGCTGTCCTTGAGCATAGAGCCAGGAGTAAGCCTCAAACACTACTCCAAAACAAATAGGAGCTGAAGAGATAATACAGGGACACAGGCAATTGTATTGCACATGACTAACTCTAGTCATCTTTGTCTCTATAAATTGTCCACTGAGCACTGCCAGCTGTGACCCAGAAACCAAATTATATTTCGAGGGGGTCACACCTAGCAGCGGTCAAGGGTAAATCCTGGCTCTACACTCAGAAATCGCTCCTGGCAAGGTCAGGGGATCATATGGGATGCCTGGATTTGAACCACTGTCCTTCTCCATGCAAGTCAAATACCCTACCTCCATGCTATCTCTCTGGCTCCCAGAAACCAAAATATTTAAAAAGAAATTGAAGGAAAGGAAAAAAAGAAAGAAAAAAGGAAAGGAAAGGAACAGAAAAGAAAAGAAAAAAAGAAAAGAAAGAAGAAAAAGAGGGCCCAGAGAGATAGCACACAGCGACGTTTGCCTTGCAAGCGGCCGATCCAGGACCAAAGGTGGTTGGTTCGAATCCCGGTGTACCATATGATCCCCCGTGGCTGCCAGGAGCTATTTCTGAACAGACAGCCAGGAGTAACCCCTGAGCACTGCCGGGTGTGGCCGCCCTCCCAAAAAACCAAAAAAACAAAAAAAAGAAATGAATAAAGGAAGAGGACTTTTGGGCCAAGAGATTGTACATTAGATAAAGCACTTGCCTACCCATAGTTGATTCCTGGCACCACATATGATCCCCTGAGCACCACTAGGAATGATTTCTGATTCCAGAGCCAGTAGTAAACCCCAAACACCATGGTGTATGGTCCCAAAGACCAAATATTAATTAATTTTGATTAATTAAAAATAAAGATCACTTTTGAGGCCAAGCCCAGAGGCAACACAGCTAAATGGAGGGAACCAGAAAGCTTCCTGGCCATGCTGGGGACTTTCTATCTTCTTTTAAAATGTGACTTTCCAAGAGTCAGACCCAGTGTTGAATCCTCAGAAGAGACAGAAAACACAGCAAAGCAGACAGCAGAAACACAGCCTAGTCCTGCCTCTTCCAACAACCTATTTGACCTGAGCCACACCTTCAGTCTTTCAGATCTCAATTTCTCCTTGGTGGGTCCTTTGCTGGGGGAGGTGTCCAGTTATGTTCATATCCAGGGTCTAAGAGGATAGCTTTTCAGCTTCAGGGCTAACACATGTTTTCCTGTGCAAACAAGAAGGGGCAAGGCAGCCTGGTAGTCTGAGTGATCCTTAGGAGCCCACTGGGCTGCCATCTCTGTACCCCTCAGGGGTCATGGAGGAGCATGCTGGCCCTGCCAGGACAGCTGTTCTTTTAAACAAAGCTGCTGCTTGCAGCTTGCTTGCATCTGCATCTGCTCTCTGGATAATGCAATCTTTAAGTGCCCCAATGTGGATATTTTCAGGGAAGGAGGGGTAGGGTGAGGTGGGGGAGGCAACGGGCAGGCCTCAGTTTGAGATTCTTATTGGATTTAGGAGTCTTTACTCTTCCAGTTAATTTTCCCAACTTTCATATCACAGGTTAATACTGGACCCGTGCATAATGATACATAATTTAAGACTTGTAAAAGCCGCCTGGGACTTGAAAGGAACACACTCTCAGCCAGGAAGGTTGTGCCTGGCATGTAGGAGCAAGTAAAACAGGTAGAATTTATGTCCAAAGCAAGGAGAGCCACGCCCTTTTAACAGGATTTCAGAGGGTGCCATGCAGGTGCTTGGGTCTCTCTGCCACCCACCCAGGGCAGGCAGCAGCATCAGGAGCCCCAAAACCATCCACTCTACAAGTGTCACATCCCTCCCACCAACTCCCACTCCTGTTTGCACTGACATTTCTTGAACCATCTTTAGAAGGGGAACTGTTGCAGAGGTAAATTCGTTATTTTTAATAGAGCCAGAAACATTAGAATTTGAAATGATGCAAGATTGCCCTAGTGCTGCTTTGTTTCTAAGAGTTCTGGGGCCAGAGCACTCCAGAAATGCCTCCGGGTGCACTTCTGTCTCTGATAACCTGGAGTCTGCTGGCATGGTTGGACACTGACATACCCAAGCAAGGATATTTAGCTGCCTGTGGGGTGGAAAAAATGTGAAGAAAAAATAATTGTTGTTTTTGCAAATTACCTATTTAAAAACAGAACCTCAGGAAGCAGATTCCTGTCCCAATGCTAGGATGAATCAGAGTTTACAAAGCATAAATACACATTAGCAGGAGGAGACTTCCTATAACTCATGTGCATAGCTCTTTCTAGACCAGGAACCTATACCCTCTTGTTTCTCATTCCCAGTAAAGGCAAAGAGGAGAAGCACAGTCTACACTATGATAGAAAGGCTAGAAGCTAGCTCAGTCCAAATTACAATGCTCTGGACATCTACAGACCTTGAGGGTAATGGATGTTTCGCAGTACACTTGCTCGCTTCCGAATACAGTTATAAGTCCAAGACATGGGAAACCCATGTTCTTCTTCCTGTGGCTCTTTGCTACCTAAAACATATTACCAAATAAATTCCATTTGACTTGCTGACCCCCTCACATCAGCTAATAAATCCAGAGCACTTGGGCCACGACTTGCTCAAAGGGCAGTGTAATTATTTTACTTAAAAATGATGTCAGGTGGCAATTTAGCAACAAACTGGCTTCCAGGCTACTTAATTCAGTTTAACAAGGAGGAAAAACATTATAATTAATGAAGAACTTGTACATGAGCCTTTAGGAGAGCTATTTGCAAATTTTACTAAGTGTAAGCTGGGGAGGAAGGAAGACCTTGCTGGAAATACACATTCCTAGACCCACTACTGGTGAGGCCTATGCTAAGCCTGGAACCTGTAATCTAAAAGAAAATCAAAGGTTTGGAGATAGCTTGAGTGTTGGAGCATGTGCCTAATGTGTGAGGCTCTGGGTTCAATGCCAGCTATGAATTGTGCCTCAAGTGTGGTCCTGGTAACCCCCATGCACAGAGCACTCAAGCCTGCACCATTGTGCCAAGTATAGCCAGGGACCGGCTCCCAGGTTCTCTGCCCACTCAGGACAGTCTATTCACATGGAATAGAAATGTGATTTCAAGTTATCGCCCTAGCTTACTCTTTATGCACCTCCTCTTTCATATTCTGATTTTATATTGTTTCTATTTGGTTAGTTTGGTTTGGGGCCAGGCCCAGTGGTGCTCCAGGCTTACCCCACATTCCTATCAGGTCTTAAAGAGCCATTTGAGATGCCAGGGTCAGCTGCATGCAAGGTAAGTGCCCAACCCACTATACCCATTGTTCAGCCCCCTGAATTTATATTGTTGAGTCAACTTCAGGACATTTAACCTGAGCTTTTCCTCAAGTTTCATGGGAATCTAATACCAGAGGTCTAGTATGCCAAATTGTATAGACTGACTATTCTCTCTTCCATGTCCCATATAAAAAGGGCCCAGAGTTAAGGCTCTTTTCTTTCATGTGGCCAATCCTAGTTGGGTCCCCAACAGCACATTATACCACCCTTACCATCACCACCCATGATTTCTGAGCACAGGGACAGTAGTTAGCCCCAAACACTGCTAGGTATGGTTCAAACTGTATCTCCCTACTTCCCACCCTTTTTTTGGTTTTTGGATCACACCCAGTTATACGGGTTACTCCTAGCTATGTGCTCAGAAATCGCTCCTGGTTTGGGGGACCATATGGGATGCTGGGGGATTGAACCCGTGGTCCGTCCTAGGCTAGCGTGGGCAAGGTAGATGTTTTACCACTTGCACCACTGCTCCGACCTCCCTCTTTCCCCTTTGAAAAAGAGAGGGGGCGGGGCCCGGGAGATAGCATGGAGGTAGGGCATTTGCCTTTCATGCAAAAGGTCATCAGTTCGAATCCCGGTGCCCCATATGGTCCCCCGTGCCCGCCAGAAGCAATTTCTGAGCATGGAGTCAGGAGTAACCCCTGAGCACTGCTGGATGTGACCCAAAAATAAATAAATAAATAAATAAATAAATAAATAAATAAATAAATAAATAAATAAATAAATAAGTAAGTTAAAAAAAAAAAGAAAAAGAGAGGCAGCAAGATAATTCACAGGAATGGGCAAGGTTGAGCCCCTTCTTTCTTATTTCCTAGCCCAACATAACCAGGGCTCCTTGACTTGGACAAAGGGGAACATTGCCATTACCATTAAGATCCTGGCTTGCAATCTGAGCCCGATGAACCTGAACTCTGTCTCCCTACCAAGTGTCTAGGAGGGAAGTGTCTATAAAACAACACAAGTCTCAAGGATCACTTTCCTCCTGGAAGAATAACAGAGGCTCATTAACTCTTTCTATTCTCCAGCACAAAGCATGTAGCAACTACCTAAAGAATTCTAGGGCCTGGCAAAATCCAAGTTTACAATCCATTGGAGCAGGTAAGGTATTGATGAAGGATTGTATTGGAGTCTGCTAAGCATGTGTCCTCACTGGTTAAATCTGTACCAAGAGAATGAGCCTCCCCTTTCTGACCCTACTTGCAGAAGCCATCAGATTAGCAACAGAGCACTGCCATTTGAGGACAGGACAGATCTCAGGAAGTCAGACTTTGCTATTCACATCCTTCAGACTACCTCCCCACTGGCCAGAACAGTTACTAGCTCCTACTCTTTTTTGCCTCTACCTCTAAAGATCGAGCAGTGAAACTTTTTTCAGTTTTAGCAGAGACCACACCCATGGGGTGAGGTTCCTGGAATCCATGCCTCATGCTCAGCCAATGCAGTGCCAGGGATCAAACCCAGGGCCTCTCCCTTCCACTTGAATCACATCCCAGATCTCCAGCCTCTGTTTTGTTGTTGTTATTGTTGTTTCGGGGCCACCCCTAGCAATGACTCTGCACTCAGGAATTGTTCCTGGCAGTGCTCAGGGGACCATATGGGATCTGGAGATCAAACCCAGCTTGGCCACATGTAAGGCATACACCCTCCTAACCCACTGAGCTACCACTCTGGCCCTAAACTCAGCATCTATTATGCCCATAGGAAAATACAACTCAGGGAGATGACAGTACTTACATGCTGAAAACTTGGTTTTGATATCCAGCACCAGAAGGCCCCTCAGGCACTGCTGAGTATAGCTCTGGCAGTCCCCCAAACACCACTGGGGAGCCCCAGTAATCCCCAGCATGGCTCTGCAAGACCTGAACACACCCCATCCTCAGGCCATGGCAGTGATCTTCCAGTCCCATTGGACAGGAATCACCAGGTGTGGCTCCAGGGTCCACCACCTCCTATAGCACTGACTGGGAGGGCCCCTTCCAATCAGAAAACAAACACAACTCCTAGTCAGGTAGAAGTTTACCAAGAATGCCAGAAAAATACCCTGTCAGCTTTTCCTTTGTTTTGTTGTTGGAATCCAGTCAGCCAGGTGGCCTAACGATTGGCTTCCTAACCCAGCAACTTCCGGCCACCCCATACAGCTGCTGGAAGCTGCCGTGGATCTTTTGCCATGGCTCATCTCTCAATAGAGGTGCTAGAGGCAAAGGTCCCCTGCCTCCTGTCAAGTAGGGGTAGGGCTTTATTAGCCTCTGAGCCTGGTGCAAGACAACTTCAGTCCTTCTGCCTGATTAGATTGGGGGTAGCCCAATTCTGGAACTCTATAAATCAGGCACCTGGCATTTGAGAAGGGTACCGGAGGGGAGCCAGAGAAACATCCCCTCCCTGGGAACAAATCAGTAGAGGAGCCTCCACAGAGTCATGCAGTCCCTCCCCTCTGGGAGAGGGAGCCACCCTAGAGACGTACCAGGGCTCACAAGCCAGATGGTGTGGCCCGAGATGGCAAGGAAGCATTCAGATTAATACAGAGAGCTATGCAGGGCGTAAGGGAGCAACAAACTTCCTGTTCCTTCTCTTGCCACCCAAGCAACAATCCTAAATTTTTTAAACACCTTTCAGAACTGATGGGCATTTCCTGTGAGTACTCACCAACAATCCATCTTCATACTACAGGTCATTAATCCAGTGGACGTTATTCAAGCAGTCTTCACACTTGCTACAGAATAACAAGTGAATCCAGGCCCCTGGATGCAGCTCCCAGTACCAGCTTCACACCAGCCCCACCCGACCCGTTTGAGAACCTCCAGTAAAGTTTGGGGGCTGACAAGTCTTTCATGCCTGCCTCCAAGCCCTGTCAAGCACAGCCTTTTAATCAGAGCCCCTATTAATTACCAGGAGGTTTATTCAGACCAGGCCAAGCGGAACTACAGAATCTCAGAAGAGGCCACACTGTTCCAGGTTTTCATACAAAAAATTTAATAAATATTACTTTTCAAAATTTATTGCCAGAACAACACATCAAAGATGCATTTTTATGTTCATATAACACTAATGGGACAATACAAAGTCTCTTCATGGTTTCGATGGTGAACCCATGAAATTACTGTTTTATATTAAGCCTTTTTGATCTTAAACTTCATAATAGCATTTTGATTCCCTCACTGAAGGCAGGCAGTGTATTCTATTGGCAAACCTAAATGGTGATCTTACTGGACATTTTATGGTTCAAGTATTCAACTACCTTCTTAGAATACTCCCCTAAATAACACAAATCTCCAAGTGGGTCAATGTTCATATGGCTGGTGATAATAAATCAGAATTTACAACATAAAAGTGGAGTAGATTTCCAACATCACACAATGAATTGGATCATTTTAATGATACTCAGCCATTCACAGCCTTTAAACTGCTCTGTCACAGGTCACTTGCCTGTCTTCCTTTTCAAGTCTAAAGCAGAAGGGGGTGGGGGGACTTGTTCTAAAGGTATTCATAAACTGCCTCAGTCAGTCCTTAGAACGTGCTTTAAAGTGATGCTATTGAAGGTGTTTTCAACATCTGCCATCGTACAAAAAAAAAGTTTCCTCATGTTCCAGGCACATCCTATTGTCTTAAACTATTTTCAGACACCTTAATTTTGGCTTATAGGCAACACGTATTAAGAAAATAAGTTTGAAAACAAAACAAAAAAACAAAAAGTAAAGCCTTACGCTTACAATGCTATCAAAAACCTTCAATTCTAAACACATACATATAAATAAAAAGGAATGATGTTTTAAGGCTCTTGATTATTAAGTTAATAAATCAAATATACACAGTGATTAATAAAAAAAAGAATTATTTACAGAACTATACAGAAGTCTACCTTTGACACATTTTTTTCCTCTTTAAATTCTTCATTTTACCAGCAATGGCTGACCTCAAAGTCCCCCGCCCCCAACAACAACGACATATAATAAAAAAAATAAATAATAAACTCATTTGTGATAGTTGCTGTGGTTCTGAGCTGCAAAGGCACTTTTAAATCCAGAACTACTTGTACGTCATCATAAAACCAATATACAAAAACAACTCGAGTCAATAAATATAAATAAAACTATGATCCTAAGACTGCATCACCATCAACATCTGGCAGAAGAGGGGGGTCGGGACCGAGGGTCCGGGCCTTCTCCTGGGAGCTTGATCCATGCCGTGTGGGCTGCAGGAGTGCAACCACGGCCCTGGCCGCTGGTGTTTGCATAGCTGTGAGACGCAGCACTTGGTTTCCCAGCCAATCGCAGAGACTATCACTGCCAGTGTAAGCCAGCTTGTCAAAACTTAAATTAACACAGGGATTCTAAGTCAGTAAGAGCCTTAGATTGGGCGAGGACATGACAGATGAGGGAACCACAAGCCCCAAGCGCCCTCACACTTGACCTAGCAGCACCCCGAGGTCTGCTATACGATGTATTCCAACCGATTTAAGCTCTGGGCACTTTCCAGGTCTCTGTTGTCCTGTTTGTTTGTCCAGTTGGGGTGTTTGGCTGGTGTGCTATTGGGGGGCTTCTCCTCTCTGTCTACCAGCGTGTACGCCGGCTGTTTGGCGAATCGGGCTTTCTGCTGGTGCTTATCCATGTCGTCCTCTTCCACCTCCGAGTTGTGTGTCCTTATTTTGGACATTTTGGAGTTCTTGTTCTCGTAGTCCTTGATGGGCACCGTGTTGGCGCCGTGCTTCTCGATGGGGTTTTTGATCTGGTTCAGCTGCTCCCTCACATTGTTGGTGGTGTTGTCCTCAGAGGCGGAGCGTGCATGGCTGCCGGGCTTCCGTCGCCTCCGCACACACCAGTAGAAGGCTGTCACCAGGCAACAGATCCAAGCCACGGTTAACACAGAGCTCAGCAGCGGGACCAGGAAATCTAGAAAAGGTGCCCGTGGGCACAACACCAGTTAGTGCTCCTGAAAGGGGGGAACAAGAGAACAAAAGACTACCAACAGCCAGTCTCCTGTCCTTGGTCCCTGAAAGGGGCACTGTGGGTACAAGTCCCTATGCACAACTGCACATTGTCACTTCACAGCTGAATGAGCAAGTGCTGGCACCATGGCCCCTGAGACTAGGCACTGTCATGGGACAGCCAGGCAGGGAGGCAACTGCAGGCTCCCAGAACAGGCCTGGATATTTCACGGGCATATCACAGCACAGGCTTTCTGTGTGAATAGAGCCAACGTGGCAGAAGGGTAAGGGCCCGGTTTCTCAGCTGGCTAAGACCATGAGACTACCAGAGTGTAATATCTCCAGGAAATACCACCAGCATGAGTTGTGACAGGACACCAGAAGCCCACTTTGTGCTGAGTGGTACCTCAAGTTCATGGATAGGGGCCACCCTTGGGCTATGTGATTAGTGTAGAGAAGTTGCTGTGCAATTATGAGCTGTGCACACTGCCTTCAGCCCCCACCAAGGCAGTTGCCACAGTAATGAAATGGGGAGCTGTGAGGAGGGAAATCTGATCATCCCCCATCTTGGGGTCACTACTTGGACCTCCTGGTTCTGTGAAGGAGAGAGCCCCACTGAACAACCTTTGTAGAAAGAGCCTGTTCCCACCCTCAGGCACTTACCTGTTTCACTCTTCAAAGGACGTTTCTGAACCCGGACTTCTGCAACAGCAGCAATCACTGAGCTATTCCCATCGCGTCTGCTAACTAAGTCTACAATTTTGTCTGTGATTTCCTTGATAGGGTTTCCATCTTCGCGTATGTCCTCAGCAGACTGGAAAATAGAAGAGGGGTTAGACAGAAGAATCAGAGCAACTTTGATTCAAAACACCTCCACACACACACCCAGAAATGAGGCTCTTTCCATCTAAGCAGCAGGGCTTTCTCTACATTTCTGGTCCATTTACATACTAAT
>PVKC010038406.1:0-12767 GCA_004027635.1 Crocidura indochinensis
TGGAATAGGGAAAGCCTCTTCAACAAGTGGTGCTGGCAGAACTGGTTAGCCACTTGCAAAAAAGCGAAAATAGACCCCCAGTTAACATCATGTACGAAGGTGAAATCCAAATGGATTAAAGACCTCGATATCAGACCTGATACCATAAGGTATATAGAACAACATGTTGGTAAAACAATTCATGACATCGAGACAAAGGTCATCTTCAAGGAGGAAACCACTCTTTCCAAACAAGTGGAAGCAGAGATCAACAGATGGGAATACATTAGACTGAGAAGTTTCTGCACCTCAAAAGAAATAGTGCCTAGGATACAAGAGTCACCCACCAAGTGGGAGAAACTATTCATTCAACACCCATCAGATAAGGGATTAATATCCAAAATATACAGGGCACTGACAGAACTATACAAGAAAAGAACAACTAATCCCATCAAAAAATGGGGAAAAGAAATGAACAGACACTTTGATAAAAAGGAAATACAAATGGCTAAAGGGCACATGAAAAAATGCTCCTCATCATTAATCATCAGGGAGATGCAAATCAAAACAACGATGAGATACCACTTCACACCACAGAGATTGGCGCACATCACAAAGAATGAGAATGATCATTGCTGGCGGGGATGTGGAGAGAAGGGAACTCTTATCCACTGCTGGTGGGAATGCCGTCTAGTCCAACCACTATGGAAAGCAATATGGAGATTCTCCAAAATCTGGAGATTGAGCTCCCATTCGACCCAGCTGTTCCACTTCTAGGGATATATCCTAGGAACACAAGAATGCAATACAAAAACCCCTTCCTCACGCCTATATTTATTGCAGCACTATTCATAATGGCCGGGCTCTGGAAACAACCAAGATGCCCTTCAACAGACGAGTGACTAAAGAAACTGTGGTGCATATACACAATGGAGTATTGTGCAGCTGTCGGGAGAGATGAAGTCATGAAATTTTCATATGCATGGATGTACATGGAATCTATTGTGCTGAGTGGAATAAGTCGGAGGGAGAGATATAGATGCAGAATTATCTCACTCATCTATGTGTTTTAAGGAAAATATAAGTCATTTTTGTAACGTTCCTCATAATGAGGGAACTGAAAAGTCTGTATGGGGTACAGGTGGGGGTGGGTTGGGAGGGAGGGAGTTTTGGGTTGCATTGGTGAAGGGGGTGTTTAAAAAAGAAGTTGAAGGAAAAATCAAAAAAAGAAAAGAAAAAAAAATAGGGCCTCCCGGTTCTTATCACAGGCTGTGTTCTTTACACTGACTGTGTGGAAAGAGGAAGTACAGTGAATGCACCCCATGTGCACCTCAACCGAGACCCTTGCCTGGTCTGTATTGTGAATCTGGGGACAAAAAAAAAAAAGAAAAGAAAAAGTCTTGTTCTCTTATTTATAAAACCTTCACTTTATTCTCTACCTTACTTATCATTTTGGTGCACTCTCTTTACCTCCAGTGTACTTCCCCTTTCTCCTCCAAAGTGTACCCGATATGTGTGTCTTTAAAATATTGTGGATTTTTCTTATCTCTGAATACTTTATATTAAATTAGCTCAGCCTGGCTGGGGGCAGTCACACACATGATTGCATTAGTGGTTCAAAATGACCTTGTTGAAAAGGTCTCCTAGTATTGCTGAGGAGCTGTTTAAAAATGCTGACTTAGCTTAGCCTATTAGCGATGGGAGTGGGAGACATCCCTTAGTTCAGATCTGCAATTTATTTCTCAGATGAGACTCTGAGAAGCTAACATCATGGGGAATAAGCTCTTATTTCAATAGTAAAGAAGAAAGTAAGGTTTCTTTTCATGTTAAATTGTGGTGCGTGATTGTGAAAACCAAATCCCCCTGGGCCTAGGACCAAGGTGGTACCAAGCCCCCAGTAAAGCCACTGTAAAATATTTTTCCACTCTACAACTTCCTCATAGGCAAAAGGTATTAGTCAAAGATAAACCCACAAAATATGTCCACCCTATAAAGGGCAGGACCCTTCCTATGCAGCTGAAATCGAGGAACTGAAGACCCTCCGTGTTCAATTCAACTGAAAAAGAGGAAGTAGGTGAGTCTGAATGTTCCACCAGATAAGGACCCTTGACACAAAGTTGAATCAGCAATGAGTTGAGACATCAACCCTAAGCATGATGTGATTTGTATTCAAGTGTCTAAAATGGTTGTATTGTTGTATTAACCAATGAAAGCTTGAGTTGTTGAAGCCTGTAAACTCTATGTAACCTGCTTGAAGATTTGACTCAGGGTCCTTGTCAAGACTTCCTTGGTTGGATGAGTCTTGGACCTCAGCTAGCCAAATAAACTCCCTTTTTCACTTTGCATTATTGGAGGTGCAGTATATATAATTATAATATATTATACAATATTATATAATTTTTAAATTTTTGTTATTTTATTTTGAGGTATCACACGGCAGTGTTAGGGTTTACTTTTGGCTTTATGCTCAGGATCTCTACAGGCAGACTTTCAGGAGAATATGGGATACTGGGGATTGAACACATGCAAAGCAAGTGCCTGGTTATTCTGTATTTTCTCTCTGGTGCTGTGTACTATATATTTTAAATTAAACAGCATGTATAGATATATAGAATATATGTAAGTATATATGTATATACTTGCCTATGTGCCTATGTATGCAAATACAGATATATAAATGCTACCTCACAACAAACTGTACAGCAGCAATAATGCTACTGATCCAGTATTATTATAGTACACCAGTACCAATATCTAAATATTGGCACCATTAGGGCTTTAAGTGGTTTGAGCATGATGTGAGCATCAGAATATTCTAAAGCCTACCATAAAATGACCTCTATCCCTTCTCTTTAGGGATACTTTACAAGAAGGGGATAGAAGACTCTTATCCAAGGGGGAAGGAATCCCAGCTATCTCTTTTGAGTTTCCAAAAAGATGTCATGCTCCAGTATAAGAATATGACACCCCAATCTGACTCCTGCTAAGCTGAGGTACCAGTTTGAAAAGGGCCTGCATTTGCAGCAGCCTAAGAGAACAGGAGACTCAGCTGCACATTGGTTGTGCAGCTGGAAATGAAAAGGAGTTTGGGGGCATGAAATCTCTTAATCTGCTCCTAACACAAGTTGACCTTGCTTGTTGCTACTAACCACTCTGCTTTTTAACACAGTTAATCCCAGCAGTACTCAGGGGCAACCAGGATCACACTCAGCAGTATTGGGAAGGTGAACCACACAGTGTATGGAATCAACCCAGGACCCTGCATATGCCAAACATGTGTTTAAAACTTAAACCTCATCCCTACCCTTGCTCTTTTCTAGAAGAGTGTTCACAGCTTCATGACTGCCTGGATGGGCCAGTTCTGTTATTCAGTTCTGTCTGAAAATGTTATATTCACCTCCTTTTGCAACCCCCTTTTGGTCAATCCCATAGGAGATGTCAGGCTCATTTTTCTCAAGGTTATTTATTCTATAGTCTAGCTTTAGCGCTCCTGGGACTTGTACTCTTCACCCACTCCATGGAGGTTGAGTGGGGGAAAGTGCCAGAGAAAAGAAAGAAACACCAAAGAAAGCACCAGCAGTAAAATGTCAACTGCTTAGAACTTATCTATGTCTCTCAAAAATTCACACAATTTAGTCTTATATTCCTGGTGCTACAGCCTTTGATAGGATTTGGAAATGGAATACAGGAAGCCAATGATGTGAACTTTAAACCAGTATAACTAAATTCCTTATCAAAAGGGGAAGTTAGGACACATAGTTTTTTTTAAAATATAGATATATATGTCTCTCTCTCTCTCTCGCTCACTCACTCACATACACTCAGAACTACAAGTGAAGGGAAAAAAGTGTGGATGTTCTTCCAGGAACAGCTAATAGTGCCACTCTGCTACTAGTAGCCAGAGAGGCATGGAGCAAGTTCTTTTCAAATTCCTCAGGAGAAACCAATCCCATCAGCAGCTTAATCTCATGCTGCTGCCTCCAGACAATACAGACAATACAACTTTATTGTTAAGTGACTTGGAATGGGCTATAAACTACAGCAGGTGGGGTGCTTTCCTTGCATATGGTTGACCCAGATTCAATCTCCAGCATCCCATATAGTCCCCTGAGTGCAGCCAGAAGTGATTACTCAATGCAAAGCCAGGAGTAAACCTCTGAACACCATCTGGTATAGTATAAAAACAAACAAACAAAAACCTATTTTGATTGTGGTACTTGATTCTGTAGCCACCAAATCTTTTTTGTTTGTTTGTTTGTTTTGGCCCACACCTGGTGACACTCAGGGGTTACTCCTGGCTATGTGCTCAGAAATTGCTCCTGGCTCTGGGATCTAACAACTGTCCATCCTAGGTCAGCACGTGCAAGGCAAACGCCCTGCTGCTGCGCCACCACTCTGGCCCCAGCTCCCAAATCTAATACAGGGACTATGAGAGAAATGGTTTTATGTTTCCTTTCTTCTGTTTACCTCAGGTGCTAGACTACAAAAGATAGACTTTCTCTGAGCACTTCTCTGGTTTAAAACTGCTCAGGATTGTCAGAAGCTGAGCAATGGGCCTCTGTCCCATTTGTAACAAGCAGGCCCACTTTGGTTCTTTCATAACTTCAGCAGCCTCCATGTAAAATCCTGTTAATGAAAATAGTGCAAGTGCCAGTCCTCCCTGAAAATAGAAACCCCTGCAGCTACCCAAATAATGGAACTTGTTTTCTTTTTTTTCAACATTCTATGTTTGTTCCTGTTCTAAGTATTTTCTTCATCAGGGCTAGCTTTCAGTCAGTTCTCTTTCATGATTAACTGTTTTCAAGGTTGGAAAATGGATGTGCTTCTGGAAGTGTGGAATTAGGAAAGGTGGAGTACCTAGATGTTGAAATAATGAGTCTGTTTTCCCAGGCTCTAGAAGGCCAGGACTCTGCCAGGTCTTTCCCAGAGAGCAGAACCAGCCTGGGAGCAGCATGGCCACGTTAAGGCGATTTCATGTCACCAGTAAAGAATAGTAATAGTAAGGAGCCTGACTATTGAGATGTCTTCTTCTGAACTCATGTATGGTTTTCCAGCAGGCACGTTGGCTGGCCTTAGCCCTACGCACTACCTTGTTACCATCTATGGTTCAGTATTCCTCCCTCTAATAGAAAGGGCTAAGTCAGTTGCTTCATCACAACTTTGCAGTCACCTCTAACTTTCCACAAGTCTAAATTCCTCTCTTTGACCTTGTATTATAGTTGCTTCAAAGTTCCTACTACTTAGGGACTAGTTTTTGAGATTTCTATGGTCAAGAATACTTTAAAACTACACTGGCTGGGGACCAGGAGATAGCATGGAGGTAAGGCGTTTGCCTATCATGCAAAAGGTTATCGGTTCGAATCCCCATGCCCCATATGGTCCTCCATGCCTGCCGGGAGCAATTTCTGAGCATGGAGCCAGGAGTAACCCCTGAGCACTGCCAGGTGTGACCCAGAAACAAAACAAAATAAAACAAAACAAAACAAAACAAAAAAACTACACTGGCTACTATGGAAACTAGCAGTAAAATTCTGGGAATTAAAACCATCTCATTATGCCATCTCATATTATCGGTTCGAATCCCGGTGCCCCATATGGTCCCCCGTGCCTGCCAGGAGCAATTTCTGAGCATGGAGCCAGGAGTAACCCCTGAGCACTGCCGGGTGTGACCCAGGAACAAAACAAAATAAAACAAAACAAACAAACAAACAAAAAATAACTACACTGGCTACTATGGAAACTAGCAGTAAAATTCTGGGAATTAAAACCATCTCATTATGCCATCTCATACAAACTTGCAGTGTGTCAAGTAGAATTAACTTTCTTGTCATTGACTCTGGAAGATTGGTACTTTAGGTTTCAGAGAAATTAGGTAAATTGCTTAATGTTATATAACTGAGCATTATAGTAACTGAGCATGGATCCAACCAAGGCAGCCTGGCTCAGGTAACATCTTGTTTTACCACCCTGAAAGCATTTTCATGATAGAATACCTAAATTATGGGCCACAGAGACTATACATTAAGGCACATTCCTCAGGCCTAAGAAAAATTATTGGAAACAGTGAGAGAAGTTTCAGGTTAATAGAAATACAAAATGCATAGAGAGATTGCCTGTTAAAAATGGAAATGAACTGCTATAGTTCCTTAACTAAATTATAATTGTGAAGTTTTTATGATAATATGTAAACAAGAGGAAGGTGATCACTACTTCCTCTAGGATTTTAGGCCAACATCAAGGAAATGTTATATTATCAAAAGGGATCCTTATACCCACCACAGTAATGGAGCTCTTCATTTCTAAAGAAAATGCTAAATATCCAATACTTTTGATTGTCATTTCCAAAACCTAGGAAATGTGGAGGGAGTTTCTGAGAAATAAATCCATGCAGAGAATTATTACCATAGTTTATTTATTTTTTTTTACCTTGTGACTAAATTCAGTGATGCTCAGGTGATACTCCTGGCTCTGCACTCAGGAATTACTTTTGGAGGTGCTTGGGGTGACTATATGGGATGCTGGGAATAAAATCTGGGTCAGTTGCATGCAAACCAAACACCCTACACATTGCTCTATTGCTCCAGCTCCAAGAGAATGATTTTACATATGCAGTGCATATTTTAAATTCTATGCTGCTTTCACAGCCCATCCTCTTTGCATTGTAGGACTGAACTACTTTGCTAGAGTGAAAGCCTTTGCCACTTGGAAAGGGTTGGTGTTTTCTCAAAGCTTCCCTTGGGTACAACTTTTCAGTGTGACTTCCCTGGCAGGGCCTAGCTTTAACCTGAATGCTGAGAAGCCCAAGTCACACTTGATTGATGACCACAAATGCCCGGCTAATTGGTGTGTGGGTCAGTCCTACTTCTATGCCACACCGGGCTGTAGCTTAGGCTTGATTAAATGCCATTCTCAGCTTGTCCCCAGGCCCATGGGAAGTGCAATTTCCAGCTTCCCCTGTGTGCTGCAAACTCTAGTCCAGTCAGGCTATGTGCTATTGAAGTAATTGGTACTGGAGCCTCTGTTGAACTTCCACTGTTGGGCTGACCAAGAGGTTAAAAGACACCACTGCTAATAGGCACTGAAAGCAGTGGTGTCTCCCTGGAGGCATGAGGAGCTTGCACAGGAAATCGATATGGCAGAGATTATCCTGCTGCTAGCACTGTCCCTGTTTGCCAAGACTAGATAATGGGAGGGATGTCCCCAGAGTACACTATTAATTTTACATGGAAAATTGGAGGTAAGATCAGAGAAAGCAATAATCACTCTCTTAAAGTGTCCTCTGCTGTGGACCTTTGATTATAAGACTATAGATCATCCAATTCGAGATAACAGATCTCTTTTTGTTGATGATATTGTATTGGAGCCATACTTGGTAGTGTTCAGAGTTTATTTCTGGTTCTGGGCCCAGAGATCAGAATGTAATGACCCCAAATGTCATATTTCCACTTAGGGAAAAGCAGGTCTAGAGCAAGTGTTGCCACAGAAAATAATCCAAATAAAGATCAGAGTGAAATATGCATGGTTGGGTACCAATCTGTCTGGTCAAAAGGAGGAGAGAAGGGAGAGAGAGAGAGAAAGAGAGATGAACGGATGGATAGATAAATGATAGATATAGATAGATGATAGATAGATAGATAGATAGATAGATAGATGATAGATAGATAGATAGATAGATAGATAGATAGATAGATAGATAGATGATATGCCTGCCAGACTGCAGTTTTTATTGAGTACAGAGACCATCTCGGGCAGGGGAGTAAGGACAGGTCTATCCTGAACCAGTTCCTCCCACATTTGCTTGATACATCAGGAAAATTTCTATTTGTGGTAACACCAAGTTGTAAACAGATACAAATAAACCTGGAATGATCTTATTTGTGGTACCATATGTTAATCTAGGGTCAAACTAGGTCAGTTATGTGCAAAACAAGTACAATTCGACCTGTACTATCTCTCTGACCCAAGGCAGAAGTTTTTTTTATTTGTTTGTTTTTTTGTTTTTGTTTTTTTCTTTTGCTTTTTTTTTTTTTTACCAAAAACGTCCATTGTAGAAATTAAATACAGATTTCCCTTGCAATCTGAATTCCCTTGGAATGAAAAGGAATGCTCATATTTCTTTTATTTAAATTTTATTTTATTGAAACTATTGTGATCTACAGTCTACATAGTTAAATTTGAACTATACAGTGAATTAGGGCCATTCCCACCACCAGTGTCACCCTCCCTCCATCAATGTTCATAATCTGACACAATACTGCAAAGTGAAGAAACAGTCAATTTACATAAAAAGCAATTTCGAGTATTTCTAACCCCCTCCACAAATAATTTACCAGATAACAACATGTAAGACAATGCCAGTCACCTGCAGGCAAAGTAGAAGTGATATACTACATACACAGTTCATTGAAAGTCATTCCCAGAGAAGGAGTTAGGTGGGGACTCTTCTACATAAATTGCCTCTAGAGCAGTTGCTAACACAACAAATGCTGAAAACCCTTTTTTCTCAATCATGTTGTAGAAGCAGAAATCCTTAATTTTTCTTTGGTTTGTAGATATAAATGTCATTCATATGAAGGAAGGATATGCAAAGCAGCTATACCTGTCCATGAAGTAGAGAAGAATGGAGCTAGAGCTTTTGCTCTGTGTTACCAGTGACAGTTGAGTTCACCAGATGTGTCATGATTCTCTATCAGAACATTTTCTTCTGCAGCCTCTTCAGAGCTCATTCATTTGACTTGAAGGAGTTCATGGAAATGAGTGTTCTTTGATCTAGGGAGCTGCCCTCAATCAATGAGGTTAGGGGCATCATGAAAAAATACCCCAATTTTTTGTTATTTTGTGGGAGAAACTGGAAATGAATTCTATATACAGATATAAAAGGCCTCTAATAAATTGTGTTTTTCAGTATATCAGAGTCATCTAACCTCGGAATAACTGCAATATTATCTCAACTCTGCTCTTTCTGTTACATCTGTGTCTTGGAAAATATCTCCAGACTTCTTTTAGTTTTCCAAGGCTGGAAAAAGAAGTATGGTTTGTACTTCTTATTATCTATCAGCTCAACACCAATTTTTCTCCATACTTCTTGGAAAGTGAGGATGGTGGCATTTGGATCACACTCAGAAGTCAGGCTCAGAGATATTCTTGGTGGTGCTCAGGAGACTATAATTGGTGTCAGGAGTCAAACTTGGATTTTTGGCTGCAAATAAACACTTTAATCCTTATACTATCTTATCACCAACAACATACTTGTTTATAATTTTCCCCAACTATTTCCACAATCATATTTTCATGAGACCCCAAATATCCTGCTTGGATGATTACCTGAGTGTGTGGTAAATATCTACCACCCTCCTCTCAGGTTTTGTGTTTATTCCATCTAACAGCTTATACCCACAGATCTGCAAAATACTGTTCTTGGTTTCACTGAATACAAGACTCATGAAAAAGGTTGTAGGACTATTTTATGAAAAACTTTCCACTAAAATAAAATACCTGAAAGATTTATTTTTTAATTTAAAATTTAAAGTAATTTAAGAATTACTTTATTTAAACACTGCTTTATCAGATTTTATTTTTTAAATTTTATTTTATTTTATTAAAAGAATTGTGATCTACAGAGTCCTTCATAGTTGAAGTTTAGATAAAGAATGAGTCAGGGCCCTTCCCACCACTAGTGTCAACCTCCCTTCACGAATGGACATAGAGTGCATCCTATACCACCACCCTTTGCCTACTGGCAAATATAATAGGGCCCTTTAAGTTTAGACAAATCATGGTCTTGGATGCATTGGCAAGGAAATAAATAAGAACAGAACTAAATATCCAAGCCAAAGTCAATAATAAAAGAATCAAGGAACCTTGCCAATGCATCCAAGACCATGATTTGTTGATTACAAAGTTGCTCATGTTTGAGTTTTAGTCATATAGTATACAACACAGTGCACCGTTTCCACACCAATGTTCCCAGTTTTCCTCCCACACTTCCCCCGTTCCCTTCTACATGCCTACCTCTGTGGCAGATGTTTCTTCTTTCTCTCTTTGTAGTATTCTTAAAGGCAATGTCATCATTCAAACTTCTTTTCATTCAAACTTTCTGGGGGGCCCGGGAGATAGCATGGAGGTAGGGCGTTTGCCTTTCATGCAAAGGGTCATCGGTTCGAATCCCGTTGCCCCATATGGTCCCACGTGCCTGCCAGGAGCAATTTCTGAGCCTGGAGCCAGGAGTAACCCCTGAGCGCTGCCAGGTGTGACCCAAAAACCAAAAAAAAAAAAAAACTTTCTTTGGATTTAATACTTCACATTTCCTTTTGCTGGTTTTTTTTTTCTGAACTTTTTCTTTTATCCCAACATTTTTGGATCAATAGCCCTCTGGGATCCCATAAAAGCTTAACTTTGCTGAGAATATTTACATCATTTCTAGCATATTATTATCAGTCTGAAGTTGTCTTGAAATGCTTCCTTTTGATTTGTGTATCAGAAGAACACTGGCCTCATACAATGAGTTGATTAACAATGCAGAATTGGTTTAATGTATTTATTAATTAGATAGAATTCTCAAATAAATGATTGGGGTCTGGAATTCCATTTCCTTTCTATTTTCTTCTTTCCATTTCCCCATTAATAGTCCACAAGAACACAGAATCTCCTTAGTTTAGAGTTTCAGGGATATTATGTCCTGCTTCCCAGAGAGAAAGGGACATTCCCTTTCCACTCACACTTCCCTTACAGAGCCACATCTGAACTTCCCTTAAATAGCTGTGTAGATGTCACTGTTCCACAGGGCAAATGACAGTATGTATATGGAACTTTCTACCCTGATAAATGATGAGCTGCTCATTGTTGCTGTCCATAGCTATCTATGAGTTGATAACAGTCAGACCTGTAAGTCACAATGGAGTAATACCACTCCACAGGTCTTTAATATACTTGCCATCTCTGAGCACTCTGTGTAGCTACACAAATGAAGACATTTGAATGACAATATCTCACCATATCCGTTTTGGTATCACAAAGTACTTAATATGGTTCTTGATTCTGGTTTCATTCTTGATATTTATAGAGAAAGTAACGAGGTGACAATAACTCTGATTAAGACAGTCTAGGCTTTTGTGAGGAGACAAATATTTGGTAACTTCCTGTTAAGAACTGGTCAAACCTCAACCATAATCCCTGGAGAGAGAAAGAATCAGTAAGCCTTGTGCAAAGTGTGTAACTCCCAATTTTAATTTATTTACTTAAAATTTTTAAATCTTTAAAACTTAAAATTTAAATATAAAAAATTTCAAATTTTAAAATAAAAAGACAAGATTTTTAAGGGCACAGTGGTAGGACGCTTGCATTGCATGTGGCTGACCCAAAACGGCCCTAGGTTCGATCCCTGCCATCCCATATATGTCCCAAGCAGGAAACTGCCAGGAGCAGTTTCTGAGCACATAGTCAAGAGTAACTGTTACCAGGTGTGGCCCAAAAAAGAAAAACAAAAAAGTTTAAAAATTAAATTAAGAAAATTTAATTTTTTAATTTAAAATTTCTAAATTAAAAAATTTTTTTAAAAATATAAGAAATTGTAACTTGACAAATGTTTGCGAGGAGTCATTGATTTATTACCTATGTAATTCAGTTGTTTATATCCATAAGTACTAAAGTCTTCAAAATGTGTGTTGTACAACTGTTTCTCTGGTGTAAATATGTATGCTAAGTATGCTTATTCATAATTATCCATACTTATATTTTATCTATGCTATTTACTCCAAAGCAAGGACATAGAACCTCAGCTTTCCTCCAGCATAGTTTAAAAATAGTCTTAATGAAGGCTTAGGGCTTTGGTAGTAAAAAACAACATAGAGGACAACTTAAATATGGTATAAGCTTTTATCGTTTTGGGATCTCTAAATGAGACTTATTCTGTTCTGCTGCCAAGAGGTCAAGAAGAGTTCACACAAATACAGTAGAAGTTAGATACCCCTAATCTTAGAGTACATAGCAAGTTCCCCCCTTGAAGACCCCCAGTTAACATCTTGAAGATCCCCAGTTAACATCATGTTACAATCCAAATGGATTAAAGACCTTGGTATCAGACCTGATACCATTAGGTACATAGAAGAACATGTCGGTAAAACACTCCATGACATTGAGACTAAAGGCATCTTCAGGAGGAAACTGCACTTTCCAAATAAGTGGAAGCAGAGATCAACAGATGGGAATACATTAACCTGAGAAACTTCTGCACCTCGAAAGAAATAGTGCCCAGGGTACAAGAGCCACCAACAGAGTGTGAGAAACTATTCACCCAACACCCATCAGATAAGGCTAATATCCAAACTATACAGGGAACTGACATAACTTTACAAGAAAAAAAAATCGAATCCCATCAAAAATCAGAAGAAGAAATGAACAGACAGTTTGATAAAAAAAAAAAAAGAATTACAAATGGCCAAAAGGCACATGAAAAATGCACCTGGTCACTAATCATCAGGGAGATGCAAATCAAGACAATGATGAGATACCATCTCACACCACAGAGATTGGCGCACATCACAAAGAATGAGAACAATCAGTGCTGGCGGGGATGTGGAGAGAAAGGAACTCTTATCCACTGCTGGTGGGAATGCCGTCTAGGCCAACCTCTATAGATAGCAATATGGAGATTTCTCCAAAATCTGGAAATTGAGCTCCCATTTGACCCAGCTATTCCACTCCTAGGGATATACCCTAAGAACACAATAATTCAATACAAAAACCCCTTCCTCACACCTATATTTATTGCAGCACTATTCACAATAGCC
>PVKC010038407.1:0-12769 GCA_004027635.1 Crocidura indochinensis
AAAAAAAAAAGAAAGACAAGCGAAGGAAAGTAAGACAAGTGAAAAATAAACAGTCAATTTGATCATCTAAAAAAAAAAAAGAAAAGAAAAAAAGGAAAGTACCATGTTAAGGGAAACAAGTAAGACCCAAGGACAAATATCACTTGACTACAGGAAGTAATGAGAATGACCAATTCAGAAACCAAGTAGACAGTGTTTGCAGAGGAAGGAAAAAGCAATGGGGAGTTGTTTAATAGAAGCAGTTTCTATCTGGGATGATGATGAATAAATTCTGGAAATAGTGGAAGTGGTTTTACCATACAGGGAAAGTACTTAATACCCTAAACTACACATGTTAAATGGTAACTTTATATTAGAACATTTCACCATTATTAAAATAAAATTGTTTTAAAAAGACCTAGGTTTGGGGCCCGGGAGATAGCATGGAAGTAAGGCATTTGCCTTTCATGAAAAAGGTCATTGGTTCGAATCCCGGTGCCCCATATGGTCCCCCGTGCCTGCCAGGAGCAATTTCTGAGCATGGAGCCAGGAGTAACCCCAGAGCACTGCCGGGTGTGACCCAAACCCCCCCCCCCAAAAAAGACCTAGGTTTGTAAAAGTATTTTACATGGTGCTAGAAACCAGAGCAGTAGAACAGCAGACTTGCCTTGCACACAACCCCTCCGGTTCAATCCCTGGCATTCTATATGGTTTCCTGAGCACTTCTAGAAGTGATTCCTGTTTGGCCCCAAAATAAACAAACAAATAAAAGTATTTTAAGGGGCTAAAGAGATTGCAGCACATTCCCTACCTGACCAAGGTTAGATTCCTGACACTACCTGGCTCCCTGAGCATTGCCAGGCACAGACCTGGAGAGCCCTGGTAGTCCCCAGCACATCACGGCCTGAGCTTCACTGCATCCTTAGGCCTTGGTTTTGGATCAGCCAATATTGTTAACAGAATCACTGAGAATGACCCTCTGGGTCTCCAGAGGAAAATTTTGGAGCCCACACCTACACACGCACACTAAAGTATTTTAAATCAGTGGCTGCCAAACTTAGCTGATTCCCCTGGTAACTCCAGCCTCAGTATCCAGGCACACTTCAGGCCTCAGAAAGCTGGGGAGAGGAGACCCTCAAGTACATCACTGGTGTGGATAATACTTCTATAGTGCTCCTCCTCATGGGGATATCAAGACCTGTACACTGAGAGGCTTTTCTTACTGTCAACAGTTCTCAAAATTGCCTGTGCCTATGATGTTAGATCAGCATTCTGTTGATGGGCAGAAGGAAGTCAAAAGGAAGTGGAAGTGAAAAATTCATTGGATGTATCCTTAATAGTTGGTTATGTGTGTTTTGCTGAGAGTCAAAGAATGAAATTGTTGTGCTCAGTAACAGACTCACCTGTGAGATATTTTACAGAATAGCATATCTATAGATTTTTCAAAAAAGAATTAATATAAGGACTGTCTGGGGCCTCCTAAGGACTAAACGGGGAAGTGGAAACAGTAGGACAGCCTCTGCCATGTCTACAGGCATCCCACCTTGATTCCCTGGTAAAGGCATCCAGATCTTGTCATTTCTCAATATCAAAGTACCCTCAAGGGACCCTTTTTGTTTTTGCAGTCTGGCCATCTACTATCTGAATTCAGTGTCCAAAAGCCTCTCCCGAGCTAATGCCCAGCTGAGGAAGAAAATCCAAGTGGTAAGTGTATAAGGAGCTCCTAAATGAGGGGTTGGAAGACTATTTTGTTGGGTTTTTATGGTTTTTCTTTTGAGGGGCATGCTTGTCAGTGCTCAGGGATGACTCCTAGTTCTGTGCTCAAAGATCAATCCTTGATATGTTTACAGTGATGCTGGAGATCAAAACCCAGGTGAGGGGCTGGAGTGGTGGCATGGGCGGTAGGGTTTTTGCCTTGCACGCACTAACCTAGAACAAACCGAGGTTCAATACCCCAGCATCCCATTTGTTTTTGTTTTGTTTTTGTTTTTGGGTCACACCCGGCAGTGCCCAGGGGTTAATCCTGGCTCCATGCTCAGAAATTGCTCCTGGCAGGCACGGGAGACCATATGGGGCACCGGGATTCGAACCGATGACCTTTTTCATGAAAGGCAAACGCCTTACCTCCATGCTATCTCCCGGGCCCCACCCCAGCATCCCATATAGTCCTCCAAGCCAGGAGCGATTTCTGAGCACATAGCCAGGAGTAAACACACTGGGTGTGGCCCCAAAACAGAAAACAACAACAACAACAACCAGGTGAGCTGGATGCACTAGTGTCCTACTTGCTGTTATATTGCTCCAGTCCAAACTAATTTTGTTTGGGGCTCATTTTCCCTGTGAGACCAGCTACATTCTTCAGAGGGTTTTCTTCTAAGCTAAATTCCACCAAATCCTCATTCTGGGAAGTGGCTATAGGAATCTACCATGTGCATTTCTATCAGAGGGAATTCCTATATGAGGGAACCTGGCAGCAACAATGGATTAAATTTCCAGAAGCTGCTAAAGAGCTGGTTAAGTTCAAGAAACTCAACTGCCCTTCATATATAATAAAGTCAACTCCCAAAACAATTCTTCAGATTAAAACTATATTATAGGTGACCAGCAAGATGGCCTTGCATTCTGCCAACCCTGATTCTATACCCAGCACATATATCCAGTACATGGTGCCCCTCCCCATTACCACCAGCAGTGATCTGTAATCACAGAGACATTACCAAGTCCTAAGCCCTGCACCATCTGGTGAGACCTAAACATCCCCCCTCCAATATTTTTTTTTATTTTTGACTTAAAAGATCAGGAGCCAGGGGGCCAGAGAGCTAGCACAGTGGTAGGGTGTTTGCCTTGCATGCAGCTGATTCAGGAAGGACAATGATTTGAATCCCGGCATCCCATATGATCCTCCAAACCTGCCAAAGGCAATTTCTGAGCACAGAGCCAGTAGTGACCCCTGAGCATCACCAGGTGTGACCCAAAACCCAAAAAGAAAAAAAAAGAGAAAAAAATCAGGAACAGAGAAATATTAAATAGTACAGAGTTTCCTGCAAGCCCAGTTCAATCTCCAATACCACATATGGCCCCCTCAACATCACATGTGTTACCCTTAAGTACAAACCACTGCTATGGTAGTATAGTTTTTATTTTTTTTAATAATATTTTATTTAAACACCTTGATTACAAACATGATTGTGGTTGGGTTTCAGTCATGTAAGAGAACACCCCCCCATCACCAGGGAAACATTCCCATCACCAATGTCCCAAATATCCCTCCTCCCCACCCCACCCTCACCTGTACTCTAGACATGCTTTCTATTTCCCTCATACATTCTCATTGTTAGGATAATTTGCAACGTAGTTATTTCTCTAACTAAACTCATCACTCTTTGTGGTAGGGTTCATGAAGTGAGCTGTAACTTCCAGACCTCCTCTCTTTTGTCTCTGAAAATTATTGCAAGTGGTATAGTTTTTTTAAGTATATGATAAATATTGAAAGGAAATAGTGTGGCCAAAATGACACAAGGAAGGGGAGTACAGTTTTTTGTTGTTGTTTTTGGTCTTTGGTTTACACCCGGCAGCACTCAGAGGTCACTCCTGGCTCCACGCTCAGAAGTCACTCCTGGAAGGCTAGGGGGACCATATGGGATGCCGGGATTCGAACCACCGTCCTTCTGCATGCAAGGCGAATGCCTTACCTCCATGCTATCTCTCCAGCCCCAGGGGAGTACAGTTAAGGCAGAGGGGGACCACCATGACAATGATAGTTGGAAATGATCACTCTGTTCAAAAACTGGGTTCTGAAAGGTTACTATGAGATATGTATAATATCCCTTGAGTAACAATCTTTTTTGTTGTTGTTTTGGGGGTTTTTTTGGGGGGGGCACACCTAGTGACACTCAGGGATTACTCTTGGCTCAGGGGACTATATGGGACACTGGGACATGGTACATCCTGGGTCAGCCAGCTGAGTGCAAGGCACAGACAGCTCTATCGCTATGCTATCGCTCCAGCCCCATCAATAACAATCTTACAAATCACAGTGTCTAAAAAGAAAAAAAGGAGTGACAGAGACAGAGAGAGAA
This sequence comes from Crocidura indochinensis, assembly GCA_004027635.1. Classification (NCBI taxonomy): domain Eukaryota; kingdom Metazoa; phylum Chordata; class Mammalia; order Eulipotyphla; family Soricidae; genus Crocidura; species Crocidura indochinensis. The sequence goes on from PVKC010038407.1 coordinate 4,059, forward strand.
AAAGTGTCTGCCATAGAGGCAGGTAGGGGTAGGGGGTTCGGGTTAGTGGCAGGAAATGTGCACTGGTGAAGGGTGTTGTATATTGTATGACTGAAATTCAACCATAAGCAACTTTGTAACTGTATATCATGGTGACTCAACTTTTAAAATTATATTAAAAATGGCTTGTGTTGGGGCTGGAGAGATAGCACGGAGATAAGGCGTTTGCCTTTCATGCAGAAGGTCATCGGTTCGAATCCCGGCGTCCCATATGGTCCACCGTGCCTGCCAGGAGCAATTTCTGAGCATGGATCCAGGAATAACCCCTGAGCACTGCCAGGTGTGACCCAAAAACCACAAAAAAAAAATGGCTTGTGTCTCAGAGCCCAAGGGTCTTTTAAGTCCCTTGCTATTGCATCCTTTCAATATCCACTGACATGGTTCTGGTTGCTGCCTGCCCATATCCAGTCCCACCCAGGAGTAGGAGTACAGACCCAACCCTCTTCAAGTACCACCCTTCTCTCCTCTTCAACCTTCCAGGTCCTGGCCCACACTGCCTCTGCTAGCAAAGGGAACTCCTCCCTAGACAGAGAAAACATTAGAGGATTGGAGGGCTTTCACCTGGTCAAGTGTTCCTTCAAGTATTGCGTTGAGTCTGGATGACAGGACATCCTCGATGATCAGCCATTAGGACAATAGCAGAGCAACTAGGCTAGATCCTAGGAACTGCAGACAAATTCCTTGTCCAAGACTCACCATTCCTTACTAAGAACTCCAACACTGCTCTCCCAGCCCAGACCTAGTGTTCCTTATTCCCCACAGCTACGAGAAGTTGAGAAGATCCACAAATTGGTCAAAGGCAAAGCCACGGGCAAAGACTCTGGGGATATTTCTAAAGGTAGTTCCCAAAATGCCACCCAGCTCCAAGCCACCAAAGAAGGTAAGTTGAATACTATGATTACTTGTCACAGGCCACACAGAGGTGTGAGGCCTGAGGCCAGGGATGATGCATGTGCCGGGCATGCATGAGAACCAGCACCGCATAGAACCAATACACCACCAGGAGCTGCATGGTGGCCCTGAAAACCACCAGTGTGCCCCATGTATAATAATAAATATATTAACAATAATAAAATATTTTATTATATATAATATACATATTATATAATTGTGATATTATATATTATAATATATTATATATCATATAATATATATTATATTACTATATTATATATTGTTATATTATATATAATTATTATAACATATAATAATTATATATTATATAATATATAATATGAAAATAGCATCTGTCGTTGAATTAGATGACTCTGGAATTAAAAGATTTCTGGGGTCTGAGGAGATGACTGGAAGGGCTGGAGTACATATCTGTCAGGCACGAGGCCCCAGGTTCGATGCCTGGCACTACATGTCCCTACTAAAGCACTGCCAAGTGTAGCCCTGTTAGCCCTAGTATGACTGAACCCCAGGAACACCAAATCATTGGTTCAGATATTGAACTTTCAGGCATAATGTCACTGAGAGTCACACCTGGGCCCTCAGTACAGCCTGGGAACACACACATATACACATACGAGAGAGAGGGAGAGAGAGAAAGGGGGGGGGAGAGAGAGAGAGAGAGACAGAGAGAGAGAGAGAGAAATCAGAATTTTATGGGGATTTTTTTGTTTAGAGGTCATACCCTGTGATGCTCAAGCATCATTCTCTGTGGGACTCAGGGAATCATACTTGGTGTTGGGAATCAAACCAGCAAGCACCTTCCTTACCTGCAGTATATTATTACTCTCTGGCCCCAAGATCAGATTTTTTAATATTCTCAGCTATATGAAGTTGGACATGTGAAATTAAGAATAACTCGGAGTGCTGACCTCTTAGCTGGGCAGGGGCCCTCACTTTTAACGAGCAGTAACTCAGGCACACAAGTACTTGACTAATTTCCTGCACCAAGGGCCTGAATCATAGGAGCAGGGCAGCTGTGTGGGAGAATGGGGGCAATCCCGCCCTTTCATTTGTTTGGCACATTGCTATCCCTGTCTCTGTCCATGGTTTCTATGGCGACTGTTATTTATGTTCCTTGCGATTGAGTCCATCTTAAATTGAGGTTTATTGCATCCTATTAGTTTCAGGTGTACAACAGTGCAGTTTGCTATGTGTATATATTGAACTATGATCCTCACAGTCTAGTTAACATCCATCCCACACAGTTACAATGATTTTTTGATTGTGATAACAACTTTTCAGAGCTACTCTTGTATCACTTTCAAATATGCAGTAGAGACATAATGAGCTGCATAAATCAAGCAGTGCAATAACGAATGGCAGTCCGGGGACTGGAGTGATAATTCAGCGGGGAAGGTACTTGCCTTAGACACTGCCAACCCAGGTTCAATCCCCAGCACCCCAGAAGGTCCCCAAACTCACTAGGACTGATCCTTGAGGCCAGAGCCAGGAGTAAGTCTGAGCAATGCTGGTTCTGACCCAAAAATAATGAAAATTGTGGGGAAAAAAAGATGTTGTGGGTTGAGAAATAATATATAAGATATTAAATATATTATCTTATATATTATGTATCTTATGTAATATAATATATAAGATAATATATTACATGCAGCTGGCCCCTGGTCCTGGCACGACAATAGTCCCTGGAACACTACCGAGGGACCCCTGAACATAAAGCCAAGAGCAAAACTACTAATCACAGATGGGTTTTTCCAAAAAATTTTTCAAAAAAGAAAGATGAATAGCAGATTTTTGGATCCCAGAACATGTGCAAGTTGTGTTTCCCCATCCCTCAATCTGTTGCTTGTGTGATAGCATCATTTCTAAAAACATAGCATGTGCTCAAAAGTGAAATATGACATTGACACGAAATGAGAGAATGAATGTGTGATGCTGGCAAGTGTGGCCAAGAGCCTGATTCCACCTGGGGCTAAACCTCTCCTTTGCAAAAGATGCTGCATTTTCAGACCATGCAGCAAGTTCAGCCAGAGGGAACCTGACCCATCACCAGCCACACATCCTGTCCCCACCTGCGTCAGCCATCATTGTCCATCCACTTTCTCTCCTGAGTCTGTCACTTCCCACGTCAGATCCTTGAAATGGCTGGCTACTAATTTGACATCCTACCCAGATCGTTTTAGGTGCCCTACCTGTGGGCAGACATGAATCACAGCTGCCTGGCAGCACACAATGTGTTTTCTTGCTACTTCAAATGAATTCCCCCCACTCTTCCCTCCCCTCCCCTCCTCTTCCCTTTCTCCCTCTCCTTCCCTCCCTTCCTACATCTCTCACCTTCCTTTCCTTTATTGTCTTTCCTTCCCTAGCTTCCTGTCTTCCTGTCTCTTCTCTCCATCCCTCCCTCCTTCCCATTTCCTTTCCTCCATCCTTCCTCTTTCCCTTCCTCCCTCCTTTACCTTTTTCTTCTTCCCTTCTTCCTTCCTTTCCTCCATCCTTTCCTCTCTCCTTTCTCTCATTCTACCTTCCCTCCTACTCTTCCATCGCTCATTTCCTTCCCTCCATCATTTCATTATTTCTTTTTTCCTTTTCTTCCTTTTCTCTCTGCTTCCTTCCTTTCTGTCACTCCTTCCTTCCCTTTCCCTTCCTTTATTCTTTTTCATACTTCCTTTTCTTCATCCTTTGCTTTCATTTTTCTTTCATCCTTCTTTTATTCCTTTCTCCTCCCTCTCTTCCCTTCTTGCACTCTGTGCTTAGGGGTCATCTAGATGATGCTTCATCATACCATGTAGTTCTGAGAATTGAACCAGAGCCTCCTGAATACAAACCAAGTGCTCAGTCCTGTGAGCTAACTCCAACACTCCTTTCTTCTTATTGAGATCCTATGATTTATGCTAGTGCTAACATTTACAGAGTTGTTTATACTTCAGCTGTACATAGTCACTGCCCCTCCACCATGAGTAATTTCTTTTCATGAAGAAATGGGATTTGTATCAACAGCTGCTCTGCCTCCTACCAGGAGTAGGCTGAATTCTTTTTAAAACGAGAACCTCAGAGTGATAGTACAGCAGGGAGGGCATTTGCTTTGCACACAGTTGACCTTGGTTCAATCCCTGGCATCCCCTGTGGTCCCTTGTGCCCCACTAAGAGTGATCCCTGAGTACAGAGCCAGGAGTCAACCCTGGGCATCTCTGAATGTGGCCCAACTCAAAATTGAACAAAGAGACTCCTATTGAGTCTGAGTGAATGGAAGACTATTGGACACCACAGACATTTGAGTAAGACCAGTCAGCACCCCTCTGATGCCCTGGAAAATTGGATTCCCCAATAATACAATCAAGGGAGATTGACTAGCAGTGTATGAGGAGCTGAAGAAAATGCTAGACATCATCTAATATTCCCAAGTGGGTAATGGAGTTTATGCAACTTTATATTGTAATATAACCCATAGTGGGGGTGAATGGTTGTATTTGGACACCAATAGACTTATGCACAAAAGGAAAGGGTTGCAATTCTAAATGCTTCCTTTAGAAACTTAGGGTTGGGCTGGAGAGATAACATCGAGGTAAGGTGTTTGCCATGCATGCAGAAGGTCAGTGATTTGAATCTCGGCGTCCCATATGGTCCCCCGAGCCTGCCAGGAGTGATTTCTAATCATAGAGCCAGGAGTAACCCCTGAGCACTGCCAGGTGTAACCCAAAAAACAAAAAACAAAAATTCCAATACAGTCAAAAGAAAAAAAAATAATAAATAATAAATAAAAGAAAGAAACTTAGCATTGATCCTTGCTATTCCACATGGACCCCTGAGAACTGTCTAAATGCAGAGCCAGTAGTAAGCCCTGAGCACCACTGGGTGTGACCCAATACCTAACCAAAAAAAAAAAAAAAAGAATCAGGGGGAATAGCCCAGAGAACATACCTGGGGCAGGGTCTGGCATTAAAACCTGAAACTGGTCACAGGTCATATCCAATCCTTGTAGAAACTTTGCTTATTTCTGTGTCCCAGAGAAGAGGAGCTGGTTTGTGAAATGCAGGCCAGGAAATGTCCCTAAGTTAGAGTTGGGCAATGGGGGAGACAAATGAAAGAGTTGGAACTGGCCCTCATCCCAAACAGTTTACACAGTCTCTTTCATCATCATCTGTGACCCTGAGTTTAGTGTTAGTTTCTCAGTTTTATTAAAATCTAGAGAACACAGGACACAGTAGCACAAAGTAGCTGCCCTGCAAGCCTGAAGCTGCCCGTTTGATCCTGATTGCTGCTCTTGTATACTGATCTCCATCACAGGGACTCTGTGATGGAAGGGAGGGAAGGAGGAGAGTGGGAGAGAGGGAAGGAAAGAAGGAGGAAGGAAGGGAGGGAGGGAGGAAAGGGGATAGAAGAGAGGGAAGGAGGGTGGCAGGGAAGGAAGGAGGGACAGAGGGAGAGAGAAAAGGAAAGATCACAAACTCGGGATATTGTTCAATAGTAGAGCATAGGCCTGTCATATGTGAGTGAGGTCCTGGGTTCAATCTCTAACTTTGGTTAAAGAACAGAACCCAGAACCCCACCCAACCCAGGTCAGAGAGAGGCAAGATGAGACCACGGGGTTGAAGAGCTTTACCAGGTCAACCTTGGTTCAATTCCCAGCCCTGCACAGTCCTCTAGAGCACCTCATGGCCATGAGCAATGCTCAGGGTGACCCCTGAGCACAAAGTCAGGATGTCACCAAGTACTAATTCTCTACCTAGTAGCCCCTGCCCCTTCCTTGGATCCACTGGTGCAGAAGCTGGGAAGGTTCTTGAGGGTAGTCTGACCTCCCTCATCTCCCAGCTGTATCACAAGCTTCAATCAGTACACTTCTGGGGGTAGCAAACCCTCCCCTCCTCCTCACTCCACTCTCACTTTCATTTTTTCCAGGAACCACACCTAACTCCACTAGCCAAAGTCAGCACCCAGTCTTGAAGACACAGCGTGGAGGACCCTCCAGTTCTCAAGGGGGATCCTCAATGCCTACCCCTCAGGCTGACCCTATATCTCCACCCACTGGCATCAGAAAAGATCCCAGTCCCCGAAGGCCTCAGACTCAGCCCCAGAAGTCAGTTCCTGCAAAGCGTGCCCAGAGATCCCCCCACCGACAGCTGGGACTTACGGGGACCCCATCTCGTGCTGACTATCCCCACTGAGACCCCCCAAATATGTGAGCTCCTTCTGTCCTCTCATTAACTGTGAAATTGGGGCTCCTTGGTCTTCAGTCGTGGTGGGTTACCTCAAGGGAGAAGCCCGCTTCTTGTCAGGAACTCTGCCCTCCCCATGCTCTGCCCTTCCCAGGTTCCGGCTTAGGCACCTTAGACCTTGGGAACTCAGGAGTTTCCCTCAGAACCCCAGACTTGACAGGAAGAAGCAGGCTGGGACCACCACCCAAGACTATCTCATGTCAGGGACACAGGTTCCTGCCCACTTACCACCCCCTGGAGGAAGAGGCCTAGGAACCCGAAGTTCCTGACCTTGACTCTGGAAGCTGTCTCTTTGGGTGAGACTCTCTGGAAAATGGTGTGAAGGTGTCTCCAAAAATTAAGACTAGAACTTCTATATGATCCAGCAATTCCATGCTGGGCATTTATCTCAAGGATACAGATGAGGGGCCGGGCGGTGGCGCTGGAGGTAAGGTGCCTGCCTTGCCTGCGCTAGCCTAGGACGAACCGCGGTTCGATCCCCCGGTTTCCCATATGGTCCCCCAAGCCAGGAGCGACTTCTGAGCGCATAGCCAGGAGTAACCCCTGAGTGTCACTGGGTGTGGCCCAAAAACCAAAAGAAAAAAAAACAACAAAGGATACAGATGCAGGAGCTGGAGAGATAGCATGGAGGTAAAGTGTTTGCCTTGCATGCAGAAAGACAGTGGTTCAAAATCCCGGCATTCCATATGGTCCCCCCATGCCTGCCAGGATCGATTTCTGATCATAGAGCCAGGAGTAACCTCTGAGCTGCTGGGTGTGACCCCCCAAAAAAAAGAATACAGATGCACCATGGTTGAGACAGACACACACTGTGTTTGTGGCATCACTGTTCACAGCAGCCAAGATCTGGAAACACTCCAAGTACCTGAGGACAGATGAGCAAATGTGTCAAGAGATCAGGTCATCGCTGCACAATGGGACATGGCTCAGCTATGAGAAAACATTGAATCTTGTAGTGTGCTGTCACTTGGAAAGATGTGGGTGGGGTCAGGCTAATAAAAGGAAGTTAGAAAGAAAAAAGCAAATAATAAACGAGTTGAAAAAAAAAGAAAAAAAAAGAAACGAGTTGACACACATGTGGAGTATTAAATATGGCAATCCCTAGTGGAAACAAATCCTGAGATGCAATCAACACAGTTAAGATCTAAGGGTGCTGGGGAATAGAGTGAAGAAAGGACCTTGGGTCTTGTGAAGGGATCCTAGCACTCTGGGGTGTAACCACACCACAAGAGTAAAACACTATTTTTGAGGCCAGAGTGATAGTACAGGGGGCCACATCTGTTCCCTTCATCAGAGCACAGAGCCAGGAATAAGCTCTAAGCACTTCCTGGTATGGTTCCAAAACAAACATAGTAAGAATACTAAAAACAAAGCATTAATGTCAATACTTCTATAAACTATGATGCTTCAATAAAAACCTGATTCTGAGAAAACACTCTAGTTTTTATTTTGCTGGGAGGTTGGATGGGGAGGGAAGCCACACTGGCTGGTGTTCAGGGCTTACTCTTGGCTCTGAGCAAAGGGATCACTCCTGGTAATACTTAGGGGAACAATGGGTAGTCTCAGAGACAGACCCCAAATGGGCTCCATGAAAGGCAAGTGCCTTACCCTCTGTACTATCCCTTTAACCCCTGGGCATCCCTTACTGGAGGGAAATGTGGCTAACCTTGAGTTTTATTTCTCACAAGGAAGCTACGACTATGAGTCATTTCTCTCCTAATAATCCACCTGCACAGCATCCATGAAGCAATCCACTATAGAGAGCCACGTAAGAACACACTTTTGGGGGCCAGAGAAGTACTTCCGGAGTCTGGAGCTCAGGTTTTACACATGGAAGTCCCACCTGTTTGGGCGTCATTTGTTGTGTCACTTTTACTCCTGTACTGGTTATCGATGGATCCTCAAAGAGCTCCCAGGATGAGAAATTGATTCTCATTCCCCTTGGAAGGGAAAGAGATCTTGGTGATATTTATCCGCGGCAAATAATCCACACAGACAGAAGGGTAAAGGGGCAAGAAGGTCAGAGGTAGAGTCCTTTGTCAGCCTACCACCAGCTCCAAAAAAACCTCGAGCCAGCTCGTAAACTGCTCCAAAAGACCCCGAGCACCTCGTTCCCAAACTATTAGGCTCTCAACAGCGCCCTCACCTGGAAGGTCGTAAGAGGGACAACAGGCAGAGATAATCTTATGGAAATGCTTTCATATATAGCATAGGGAGCCACGTAAGGACACACTTTTGGGGGTCAGAGAAGTAGCTCAGGGGTCTAAAGCTCAGATTTTACACATGGGAGCCCCATATTCTACATTCCACTTGGCATTGTATGAAATTCTGAGCACTGACAGTATCAGTGACCTCTTAGCACTGCACTAGGATTTGCCCCCAAACACCACCACCGCAAAAAAATAAAATAAAATAAAATAAAATAACACTCTTGAAGTGAGGAATAGAGTTTAAATGTCTAGTCTGTGTGGAGCTCAAGTTCAGTCAGTCCCAACACTGCATGCTCCCTTCGCACTACCACCCTGAGTGTCCTGCCAAGTATCA
>PVKC010038408.1:0-12763 GCA_004027635.1 Crocidura indochinensis
GTGCCTGCCAGGAGCAATTTCTGAGCATGGAGCCAGGAGTAACCCCTGAGCACTGCCGAGTGTGACCCAAAAACCAAAAAAAATAAAATAAAATAAAAAAATAAATAAATAATAATAATAAAGAAAATAAAAAATAAAAAATAAAACAACCATTGTCTTATGGTGTTAAGTTAAAGTAATTTTATGTGTGCTTATTGTCTTCACTACATGAATGCTGTTAAGCCTTTTCATCAGCGGCTGATTTTTAGCAAAAGTATTTTCACTGTTCATTGAGGATTTTTTTGTTTGTTTCTTTGATTGTTTGGGGGCCATACCTGGCAGTGCTCAAGGTTTACTTCTGGCTCTGCACTCAGGAATTTCTCCTGGCTGTACTTGGGGAACCATATGAGTACAAGGGATTAAATTCGGGTTGCTTTCATGCAAGGCAAGCACCTTATCAGCTCTGTCCCAATTCCTTCAAGTCTATAAATAGTTTGGACTGACCTTTGTCCCTGTTAAGGGGAAAGCCTAAAATCAATGGAATTTCCCACGCAATTGAATGTGTATGAAGTTTTTAGGTCACTCTTGAACTTGTGCAGAGATAAAAAGACAGACAGATCACCAAAACACCAACCATTACATAAGAATATTGGGGTTTTGAGCCAACCCACTTAAAAGGGAGAGGAGAGATTGGAGATTGAACTTTGTCCTGTGCAGTGAATGTTTCTGTTAGTCATATTTACACAGTGAAGCTGTAATAAAATATCTGCAAAAAACAGTGAAACCTTACTGTTGGAGAACTTTTATTGTTCATTTGGGACCTAGTATAGTTTTCCTGAACTTTGAGTCATTCTAACAAATGATGAAATCTGTAGATGGTTTCAGAACATCTTAAATTCATAACTAGGTTATGGGATAACATCTTGACATTATTGTTTATTTAATTTTGGGTCACACTGGGTTGGGTTACTTTTGGCTCTGCACTAGGAATCACTTCTTGCAGGCTTTGGGGATCATTTGGGATGCTGGGAATTGTATTTAGGTCAGCTACGTGTAAGGCAAACACCTTAAATGCTGTTCTATCGATCCAGCCCAATCAATCTTCTCTCTCTCTTTTTTTTTTTTTTTTTTGGTTTTTGGGCCACACCCAGTGACGCTCGGCTTACTCCTGGCTATGTGCTCAGAAGTCGCTCCTGACTTGGGGGACCATATGGGAAACCAGGGGATCGAACCACGGTCCGTCCTATGCTAGCGCAGGCAAGGCAGGCACCTTACCTCCAGCTCCACCGCCCAGCCCCATCAATCTTCTCTTAAATGAGTTTATTTAGGGAGAGCTCTTCCAAGCAACCTTTGGGGAACTCATGGGACAGTCCTGACCAATTCTTGGTCTGATATTACATGGTCATTGCAATGTTGGGGACCATAGTACCATCCAAGGGTCCTCTGCAGTGTAAGGAATTGAAGCTGGGACCTTTGCATGTCAGGCATATATAATCTACCTCCTTGTCCCCTCAAATTTTATTTTGGGACACACCCAGCTGTACATAGAGGTAACTCTTGATGGCAGTCAGGATCATTCCTGAGTGGCTCAGCATTATATGGTAAGCAGGTATTGAGTCTGGATTTGTTACATGCAAATCAAATACCCTAGCCACTGGTCACACCCGACGGCGCTCATGGTTATTCCTGGCTGTATGCTCAGGAATCGCTCCAAGCAGGCATGGGGTACCATATGGGTGGCATGTGGGATGCCAAAATTCAAACCACTACCTGTCCTCAGTCAGCTGCATGCAAGATAAGGCAAATGCCCTACCGCTGATTTCAATACAGTCTTTTTGTTTTGTTTTTTGGTCACACCCGGCAGTGCTCAGGGGTTACTCCTGACTCCATGCTCAGAAATTGCTCCTGGCAGGCACAGGGGACCATATGGGATGCCGGGATTCGAACCGATGACCTTTTGCATGAAAGGCAAGCGCCTTACCTCCATGCTATCTCTCGGGCCTCTCCATACAGTTTTTTTTTTTTTTTTTTTTTGGGGCCACACCCGGTGACGCTCAGGGGTTACTCCTGGCTATATTTGCTCAGAAGTCGCTCCTGGCAGGCACGGGGGACCATATGGGGAACCGGGGGATCGAACCGCGGTCTGTCCTAGGTTAGCGCAGGCAAAGCAGACACCTTATCTGCAGCGCCACTGTCCAGTCCCCCTCCATACAGTCTTAAAGCTTTTGATGTTTAATGCAAAATTGACCCCATTAATGTAATGGGTCTTTTACCTTAGAATTTCCTTCACCATCTCTGAATTGTAGTTCTCCTAGGGCTACTTTTTTTTTTAATGGTTTTTGGATCACACTAGGCAGTGCTCAGGGTTTGCTCCTGGCAGGCTCGGGAGACCATATAGGATGCTGAGATTGAACCCACCGTCCTTCTGCATGCAAGGCAAAAATGCCTTACCTCCATGCTTCTCTCAGGCCCCTATTTTTTGTTTAAGCATGGTTGTTTACAGGATTATTCATAGTTGTAGAAATTCAGTGTTTCAGCACCAATCCAACAATCAATGTCAACCTCCCTCCACAAAAGCTCCAAAGTCCATCTCCTATGTCACTACCCTGCCCTAGCCTATAATAAAGGCACATTTTAAAGTTTGGATCTCATTATTTTCATTGATGTTGATTCTGACTTGTCCTTTCTTTTTTTTTTGGGGGGGGGGGGGCACACCTGGCAGTGCTCAGGGGTTACTCCTGGCTCTATGCTCAGAAATTTCTCCTGGCAGGCATAGGGGACCATGTGGGATGCCGGGATTCGAAACTGACCTTCTGCATGAAAGGCAAATGCCTTACCTCCAAGCTATATCTCCGGCCCCTGACTTGTCCTTTCTTTTTTTTTTTGTTTTTGTTTTTTTGGTTTTTGGTTTTTGGATCACACCCGGCAGTGCTCAGGGGTTACTCCTGGCTCCATGCTCCTGCTCCATACTCATGGCAGGCACGGGGGACCATATAGGGCACCGGGATTCGAACTGATGACCTTTTGCATGAAAGGCAAACGCCTTACCTCCATGCTATCTCCCAGGCCCAACTTGTCCTTTCTGAACACCACTAATGTACCTGAGTTCCCTTGGCCCCTGTACCATGTCATTTCACATCTGTCTTTCCCACTCAATTTCTTTCTATTACCTTCACTGTATTTGGGGCCAAGGGATAGTATTAGCAAAGTGATTATAATTTCTTTTCAGATCAAAGCATTTTATTTGGGCGGGGGGAGAATCTTCAGGGGAGAATATGCCAATGTACTTGGAGAGCCAGGATCTCTGAGCTGTACAGCTGCAGAAATAGCAAAGTGGTTATTTTTAAAAAATATTACATAGCAGGTAGGGTATTTACTTTCATACTGCTAACCTGGTTTTCTTAGCTGGCATCCCATATATTTCCCTGAACACCTCCAGAAGTGAACAGCATATAGAGCCTTGAGTGTGGCCCCAAAACAAAACATTGAAAACAAAAGAAAAGAATTAAGTACTATGCCAGGGATTGAGCCTGGGTCCCTGGGTTTGTCCTAGGTAGGCTGCATGCAAATGCAAACGCCCTATCTTTCTGGTCTCTAGCAAAAATATTTTAACACAAAATACCTAAACTTATAGCCTGGAGTGAAAACCAAAAGATAAATAAATGAATAAATGTTTTTAAAAAGAATATATTAAAAGGTATTTTAGTGAGTTTTAGAGAGTACAGAGGTCAAGATTCCCTAAAACACTGCCAGGAGTTACTCCTGAACATACCAAATGTGACCCAAACCACCCTATCTCCCATTTAAGAAATATTTATTATAGCACTGATTATCAAGTCGTTCGTAATATGGTTGTTTCAGACATGAACAGTTCCAACACCAATCCTATCACCAGAGTGACTTTTCCTTGACCAGTATCTCCAATTTCCTAACCTAGTCTGACTCCTTGTAGGCACAACATTATTTCTTATTTGTTGAAACACAAAGTCAAATGGAATTGACAAAACTTAGATCAACTCAGGTCAATTTAAAATCTTTGTTATATATCTCCATGGTGTTACTGAAATACTGGGTTGTGCTTGTGAACTGTGTTACTTAGGCTCTTTGAGCTTCTGAAGTTTTCCTCCCTCCCCATTTGTCCTTTTTTTTTTGGGGGGGGGGTGTCACACCCGGCAATGCTCAGGGGTTACTCCTGGCTCCATGCTCAGAAATTGCTCCTGGCAGGCACAGCGGACCATATGGGGCACTGGGATTCGAACCGATGACCTTTTACATGAAAGGTAAACACCTTACCTTCATGCTATCTCCCGGGCCCCTTGTCCTCTTTTTTTTTAGGGGAGGATGTATTCAAACCACCCCTGGCTATGCATGCACAGGGTCTATTCCTGAGACTGATGGGTCTAGGGAGAATGACCTTATGTGGAGCCAGGAATGGAACAGGTTGGCCATATGCAACTGCTCTTTGTGTGTGTGCGTGTGCGTGCATGCACAACCAGTACTGCTCAGGGATTAGTCCTGGGACTGTACTCAAGACTTACTTTGGGATGCCAGGGATTGTATCTGGTATGGCTGCATGCAAAGTAAATGCCCTACCCTCTGCACTATTTCTCTGACTCTGTTTAGTAGATTTCTTTCTTTTTTTTTTTTTTTTTTTTTTTTGGCTTTTGGGTCACACCCAGCAGCGCTTAGGGGTTACTCCTGGCTCTATGCTCAGAAATTGCTCCTGGCAGGCTCGGGGGACCATATGGGGTGCCGGGATTCGAACCACCGACCTTCTGCATGCAAGGTAAATGCCTTACCTCCATGCCATCTCTCCGGCCTGTTTAGTAGATTTCTATGTAACTTTCCTTAATTTGGTGGTTTGACTATTAAGTTGTGGATCTGGGCTGTTTCTGTCTGATGGGGTAGGGAATGGTGCTGGGCTGCTGTGTCTCCAAGCAGAAAGGAGATCTGCCCTCACCCATTTTGAGTATGCCTCCAGAGGCATCAGGCCCAGACTATCTGAGAAGAGAAGGTAGAAATTATTTTCTTTTGGAGTTGGGAAGATGGCAGCTGTGGGCAGTGACTGCTAGGTTTTCTGGTGGCAAGATAGGTGTGGCGTTCCCCTCCCCACCATCTTTTAAAGATTTGGGACTGGAGAGATAGTAGTGAGGTTTATGTCTTGTATCTTTTTCAAACCCCTCAAATTATTTTGAAAACCTGGAAAGAGAATACAGGAGTTAAGATGTTTGCATTGCACAAAATTTTTTTTTTTTTTTTTTTTTGTGGTTTTTGGGTCACACCCGGCAGTGCTCAGGGGTTACTCCTGGCTCCATGCTCAGAAATTGCTCCTGGCAGGCACGGGGGACCATATGGGGCACTGGGATTCGAACCGATGACCTTTTGCATGAAAGGCAAATGCGTTACCTCCATGCTATCTCCCAGGCCCCATGCACAAATTTTTAGCATCACGAATGATCTCCGAACAGCTACAAGGTGTCACTCATGAGTACAGAGCTAGGAATAATCATTCTTAGTGCTCAGGGAATTATATGGGATGTCCATATTGAACCCGGACAGCCATGTGCAAAGCAAGCACCTTCTGCTATATAATATATCTGGCCCCTACTTATTGATCATATGGCTGTTCATGATAAAAAAATGTTTCCTGTTTGTGGTTTATTCATAAAAGTAGTTTGATGATGAATTATGAAATTGCATTGTAAGGAAACTGATTATCAGTGTCTACAATTGTCAAAATCTGAGAACAACCCAAGTATACAAATATAGCCAACTGCATAAAGAAACTAGAATATTTAGCCATAAGAAAAGATAAAGTGTTGGGGCTGGAGAGATAGCATGGAGGTAGAGTGTTTGTCTTGCATGCAGAAGCACAGTGGTTTGAATCCCAGCATCCTATATGGTCCCCCGAGCCAGCCAGGAGTGATTTCTGAACATATAACCAGGAGTAACTCCTGAGCGCTGACAGGTGTGACCCCCCCCCCAAAAAAAAGAAAGGATAAAAGGGGGCCAGAGCAATAGCACAGCAATAGGGCATTTGTATTACATGTAGCTGACCTAGGACAGACCTCTGTTGGATCCCCAGTGTCCCATATGCTCCCCCAAGCCAGGAGCTATTTTTGAGCCTATAGCCAGAGTAACCCCTGAGTGAAAACAGGGTGTGCCCCCCCAAAAATAAGAAGATAAAGGGGCCAGAGAGATAGGGCATTTGCCTTGCATGCAGCCAAACCAAGATGAAATGTGATTCCATCTTGCCATCCCATATGGTCCCCCATGCCTGCAAGGAGCAATTTCTGAGCTCATAGCCAGGAGTAAACCCCTGAGCGCTGCTAGGTGGGACCCAAAAACCAAAAAAACGAAGAAAAGAAAAAAGTCATGAAATTTGCTGCTACCTGGAGAGAATTAGAGACTATCATGCTGAGTGAAAGTAATCAGAAGTAGAGAGACCACAACAGAAAGATCTCTATCATATGTGGATATAAAGAAACAAAATGGTGGAATAACGGATACCCTAAAGCAGTGGAAACAAAGAACATGAGAACTGGTTTTCATAGGGAAACATGCCACTAGAGTGGATTGCCTGATAGGTGAAGGAGGGAGAGGACACTATGTAGGGTGGAGGAAATGTTCAACTAGGAGTTGTGGTTCTGAAGTGTGGTAAAGTGTTACTCATGAAGCATATCAGCAATAGTACTGTAAACCACAGTACAAATATTTAAAATAAAACTAAGGGCTGGAGTGGTGGCGCTGGCGGTAGGGCGTTTGCCTTGCACATGTTAACCTAGGATGGACTGCGGTTCGATTCCCTGGTGTCTCATATGGTCCCTGGAGCCAGGAGCAATTTCTGAGCGCACACCCAGGAGTAAACTCTGAGCGCCAATGATGTGGCCCAAAAACCAAAAAAATAAAAATAAATAAAAAAATGAGTAAAATAAAACTAAAGTACTTTCTGTAGAAGCAAACTGGTAAATAGACTTATGGGAGAGATTGGTGGAGGGAAATGGACACTGGTGAACAAATAGGTATTGATGGGGCTGGAGAAATAGCATGGAGGTAGTGTGTTTGCCTTGCATGCAGAAGGTCAGTAGTTCGAATCACGGCATTCCATATGGTCCTGGACCCTGCCAGGAGCCTGAGCGCTGCTGGGTGTGACCCAAAAACCAAAAGCCAAAAAAAACAGGTATTGAAACATTGTATGCCTGAAACCCAATTAGGAGTAACTTTGTAATTTAACTGACTAAATTCAAAACTTTTTTTTTTTTTTTTTTTTTTTTTGGTTTTTGGGTCACACCCGGCAGTGCTCAGGGGTTACTCCTGGCTCCAGGCTCCATGCTCAGGAATTGCTCCTGGCAGGCACGGGAGACCATATGGGGCACCGGGATTCGAACCAATGACCTTTTGCATGAAAGACAAACGCCTTACCTCCATGCTATCTCCCGGGCCCCTAAAAACAATTTTTATAAAGAAAACTTTATCATATACATGACTGGTTATGTTGATGTTTAATTTGCATACTTTATTATTATGTTGATACTTTACTCTTAGATAATACAGATTACTATTGCAAGCTTTTTGTGGAACAGAGATAATACTTTGCATAATCAAGATATCATTGCCAATTTGTAGGTGAGAAAACTAAGATACAGTTTAATGTACTTGCATAATATAGTTCATTCAGTAGATAGATAATGACTTCAGTGTTAAGATTCTGATTTTGCTGATGGTTAACTAATACATTGCTCAGCCAACTATTGTTCATTAGACTACAAAATGTACAGTTCTCTTGGGATTATACCACAATGCTGCTTATCCTAACCATTGCATCTACAGCTACTTCTTATTCTTTATACTAATACAAATTAGTTTCTGATGTGAATTTGAATTATTTGTTCCTTTCTCTTGTGTCTTACTTTTAAGATTCTTGGATCTCCCAGTCAGCATTATTTCCCCGTAATCAGAAGCAAGCACGGGTGGATTCTTTATCACCAGTGGCCTCTCTTCCTAAACAGATTTTTCAACCTTCAGATCAACAGCAACATACTAAATCAACTAAAATCATTTGTGCTTATTGCAAAAATCCCTTACAAAAGGGTCAAACTGCTTATCAACGAAAAGGATCAATTCACCTGTTTTGTTCTACCACCTGCCTTTCTTCCTTCTCTCATAAACGTACTCCCAGGAGGAGCAATTTAATATGTAAAAAGTAAGCTGTATCTTTCAACAATACTTACAGTTGAATACTTGGCATGTATGTTTTCAAATAGCAGTGTATATTCCTGGGCAAAATTGATAGGGGAGCTTATTGAAGTTTATGGAGCTTAATTTATTCTGGAGAAAGTCAGCTGTGGGAATCCATATTGTCTTCATATGGTCAAGAAATGGAATATAAGTGTGAAAGTAGATTTATTTTCTTACTTTTTTTGCTGCCACTCTTTTTAGGATTTTGGGCTAATACCTGCCAGTACTCAGGTTATTTCTGGTTCAGTGCTCAAAAATTACTCCTGGCAGGCTGGAGAGATACCACAGTGGTAGAGCATTTGCTTGCATGCAGTATATCTAGGATAGACAGTGGTTCAAACCACAGCATCCCATATGGTCTCCTGTGCCTGCTAGGAGTGATTTTTTTTGTTTGTTTGTTTTTGGCCCACACCCGGTGGTGCTCAGGGGTTACTACCGGCTGTCTGCTCAGAAATAGCTCCTGGCAGGCACGGGGGACCATATGGGACACCGGGATTCGAACCAACCATCTTTGGTCCTGGATCGGCTGCTTGCAAGGCAAACGCCGCTGTGCTATCTCTCCGGGCCCTAGGAGTGATTTCTGAGCACAGAGCCATGAGTTACCCCTGATTGCTGCCAGGTAAGACCCAAAAAACAAAAACAAAAAATTTACTCTGGCAGGCTCAGGGGACTCTATGGGCTGCTGGGTTTTGAACCTGGGTTGGCCACCTGCTGTGCTATCGCTCTAGCTTCTCTACCCCTCTTCTGTCTATGTTTGGTTCACACCTGGCGTCACTCAGGAGTTACTCCTGGCTCTGCACTCAGAAGTCTCTCCTGGCAGTCTCAAGGACCATATGGGATGCTGGGATTTGAACCAGGGCCCATCCTATGTTGGCCACATGCAAGGCAAACGCCTTACCACTGTGCTATTGCTCCAGCCCCTCAACCCCTCTTGCTACTGCTTTTGCCTTTTCCCTTTCCTCATCTCCTGTCCTAATTGTAAAAATTGCCAACAGCCTTTTGGAATATTTTTGAAAGTCTTAAAATCCTGTGGCATGATTTTTATGTTCCTAAATATTTTTGCCTTCATATTTAGAGTTGTGGGTTCATGGGGACACTTCTGCTGATACTTGGCTAAAAGAGCTGCTCTACTAGGCGCCAACAGAAAATCCCTTACTGTAGGATGGAGTTTACAGGGCTGGAGATCGACTCCTGGCTTCTCATATGCAAGACATGGGTGCCAGCCCTTTGAGCTCTCTTTCCAACTCCTATTTAGGAACTGTTGACAATGAAAGGTAGATTTTGCTAGATCTAGAAATCACAGATGATTATTAGTATTTTGTTTATATATTTCATCTTTTTTTAAATGCAGTCTATCCTTTGTGTTTCAGTGACCTATCGACAAGTAAAGCTCCTCTGTTTCCTCCAGTGAAGCCAATTGAATCCATCCAGAAATTCTCTAGTACAACCTGTTTAATGCCCTATGAAGATATTCAGAATTTTAGAAAAAGAGGGCTAAATAAATCAAGATGTACAATCTGTAGTAAAGTAACAGAGGTCAGGATTTTTATTTCTTAGGAAAATAGTTATTTAGACTAACAAGTATTTTAACTAAGTGCTCTTATATGCTTTGCCATCTATAATATATACACCTTGAATATTCACAGTAAAGTTTAAGAATTGAACATACTAGAATTACTAACATACAAGTTTATGTAGTTATTGAAAACATTTTTTTTCTCCTATAGAATTGATATACAAAAGTGTTGTTATATTTTGTGTGTGTATTTGTTTTTGTTTATTTTTTGGGTTTGAGTTTTGGGATATACCTCTTAGCATTATGGGATGTTAGAGATCAAACCTGGGGTAACCATGTGCCCTACCTGCTGTGCTAACACCCTGGTCCTCTGCAAAACAGTTTTATAATGGGTTTTGTTTCACTAGCAATGGTAAATAAAAATGTAGCCTTGGGCTAGAACAGTGGTCCTCAAGCTACGGCCCGCAAGCCACATACTGTATTTGTCCCCATTTTGTTTCTTCACTTCAAAATAAGATATATGCAGTGTGTATAGGAATTTGTTCATAGTTTTTGTTTTTACGATGGTCCGGCCTCCAACAATCTGAGGGACAGTGAACTGGCCCCGTTTAAAAAGTTTGAGGACCCCTGGGCTAGAACGATAGCCCAAGCAGGTAGGGTATTTGCTTTACAACATTTCATATGATACCCCAAGCCTGAGTGCAAAGCCAGGAATAACTCATGTAGTCTCAGGACATGAAGTAATTGAGCATATTGTCATGTTATAGTATCATATAAAACAAGGTAGATTAGAAGTGTGCCGATAACTTCATGTAGTTATACCAATGGCTACAAATAAAATTTGCAGATTCATAGTCTTCACTTTATATAGTAACTAAATTCTATTTTCTTGAGCTGTACAAATTCATGACATAATTTTATCTCAGTTAACACACCTAAGTAAAGCAAAAACAGTTTTATTTACACATAATGTCATTCTGAATGAGTCATGTTGATAACCTTTCCCAGAAATTCCTAAAATATTAGACTTAAACCTCTTTTTCAGAGAAATAGATTGTTTACCAATCCCTCAAATATGCCGCATTGGGCTCGAGATACTATAGTGGACACAACACTTTTCCTGCTGCCAGATTTGATCCCTGGCACTAAATACGGTCCCTAGGAATCATCAGGCTTGTTCTTTGAGCATAGAGCTCGGAGTAAGTCATGAGCACAAGATGTAACCCTAAAACTAAAAATAATAAAAACTGTTTTAGGAGAATAGACAGCCCACCTAGTTGTACTGAAGGTCATGAATCTCACCTTGGAATGTTCCAGCCCCTTCTCTAGAAGGTGGGGAGGTAGTGTTGCACACATTATCTAAGGCAGTAAAAGTAACTAAGAATGAAAAATATATTTTTAAGTTGGCCATATCTAACTCGATTCATTTTCTGTGATTTTTAAATGTTTATGGAAAAATTTGTTTGTTTTGTTTTTTCGTATTTGGGTCACACCCGGCAGTGCTCAGGGGTTACTCCTGGCTCTGCTCAGAAATCACTCAACAGGCTGGGGGGACCACTGGGATGCCGGGATTCGAACCAACGTCCTTCTGCATGCATGGCAAATGCCCTACCTCCATGCTATCTCTCTGGTCTGGAATTGTTGTTTTTATTGCCTTTTTTTTTTTGTTTTGTTTTGTTTTGTTTTTGGGTCACACCCGGCAGTGCTCAGGGGTTACTCCTGGCTCCATGCTCAGAAATTGCTCCTGGCAGGCACAGGGGACCATATGGGGCACCGGGATTCGAACCGATGACCTTTTGCATGAAAGGCAAACGCCTTACCTCCATGCTATCTCCCGGGCCCCTATGTCTTTTAATTTACAAAGAGAAAACTGAAGATTGCTTTTTAACTTTTTCTAAGTACTTATTTCACTGTGATTTACTAGAGGTTTGTTTATACTTACTACTGTGCTTGATTGACATATTTACCTAATAAATTGTGTTTTTTTAGATTCGCCATGAAGTCAGCGTTAACAATGTAACACATAAATTGTGCAGTAACCAGTGCTTTAATAAGTACAGGCTGGCCAATGGTTTAACAATGAATTGCTGTGAACAGTGTGGAGAGTACTTGCCTGATAAAAGTGTTGGAAGCATTGTCCTGATTGAAGGTCAGCAGACAAGATTTTGCTGTCAAAGTTGTGCTAATGAATATAAACAGGTAATTATTTTAATAAAAGTAATAGATATCCATATATATAAAAGTTCTCCTTGTTTGCTTACAGTGTAGATGAATTGTATTTTGTTCAATGTTTTTGTTTGTAGGATTGTTTTGGGCTATTTTCAGTGATGCTCAGGGCTTGTTCTTGGCTCTGGGTTCAGGGATCACTTTTTGTGGGGCTCTGGGAACCATTTGGGACCATTTGGTATGCTGGGGTGTTGAATCCAAGACAGTTGTGTGCAATGCACACACCCTACCTGATGTATTATTAATCCACCTCCAGTGCTGGCCTATTTTGAATATTGAAATCAATTGGTAGTTGTAACTTTTTTTTTTTTTTTTTTTTGGATTTTTGGGCCACACCTGGCAGTGCTCAGGGGTTACTCCTGGCTGTCTGCTCAGAAATAGCTCCTGGCAGGCAGGGGGACCACATGGGACACTGGCATTCAAACCAACTACCTTTGGTCCTGGATCGACTGCTTGCAAGGCAAACACAGCTGTGCTATCTCTCCACCGATAAATGAAACTTTTTAAATTAGTAAGTATTGATATCTTGCAACCTTTTTGTTTTGTTTTGTTTTGTTTTGTTTTGTTTTTGGGTCATACCCGGCAGTTCTCAGGGGTTACTCCTGTCTCTATGCTCAGAAATCATTTCTGGCAGGGGACCATAAAGGATGCTGGGATTCAAATGACCGACCTTCTGCATGCAAGGCAAATGCCTTTCCGCCATGCTATCTCTCCAGCCTCGGTATCTTGTAACATTTTATCTTGTAATATTTTCTCTACCATTTTCTACTTTTATAAATGTCTTTTTTTTTTTTTTTTTTTTTT
>PVKC010038409.1:0-12673 GCA_004027635.1 Crocidura indochinensis
AAAAAAAAAAAAAAAAAAAAAAAAAAAAAAGTGAAAAAACTTTTAGAGTGGCTTTCTAGATTAAAATTGTTGCAAGACTATACTATCTGTTTTCAATCTGTAGAAAACTTTGGAGTAAATTTGTAATATGTACAGAATCTGAGATTATAAATGAGACCATCACTATCTAAAAGAAAAAAATAAGTGAGCATATTATATAATTAGAATAAATACTGAATATTATAACTTTTGATCCACATTGAGTTGTTCTTAGAAGACTACACTTAACTCAGTGCTCAGGGGACCATGCAGTACCCAGAATGGAGCCTGGCCTCCTATATACAAACCATGCATTCAAGTCCATTAAGCTATCTCTCCATCTTCGAATACCTATGTAACTCAATGTTGCATTGAGTAACTGTGTTGCAAAGAATAATAAAATGTTTGAAGCCAGTGTTAAGCAGATAATACCTTTAGTAACAGAAAGTTAATATCTAAAATTATTAAAAATAAAACATTTTATTTATTTATTTCATTTTACTATTATAACAATTGCCTAAATAACTTAAAGTTTTACCTTTGGATTGTAGGAATGCGGAGTGAAATAGCATGGGGCAGGAAACTACAGTCATTAATTACTTTTGAATTTGCATTTATTTGATCCCAGTCACAAAACAAATGCATATAAATGTATATTTAAAATAAAAATTAAATCTCAAATATAAAATACATTTCAACTTTGCATTATGCTAGAGTTTCTTGACTTTAAGTAGTCTTCTTAAAGGTTGTGTGTGTGTGTGTGTGTGTGTGTGTGTATGAGTCACAACTTGTTTGAGTCTAAATTCTGCTTTTATCATTGCTTTTGAAGGGAAGGAGGTGAGGTAACCTACAGATCAAGTCAATCCCCTTTATTTTTTAATAAAAATCAATTATTGGTCACTTGAATTATCTTGTTTTGCCACATAAATTGAGGGAGGGGGAAGGGAGGGTACCAGGACCAAACAGTCGTATGAACATTGAGTGGAAATAAAAAATGATCAGATTTAAACACCAAACCCATAGTCAACGACAACAGAATCGATACCCACAACACAGATCTACAACACAGAGGGGAGCAGTTACACTAGCAGTTCAGGGAGCAAAGGAGGGAGATATGGGACACATGTTGGGAACAGGCTGGAGGGAGGACAACAGTAGCGGTGGTAATGGCCCTGATTTATTTTCACTATGTACCTTAAATATTACTGTGAAAGATTTGTAATTCACTTTGTTCAAAATAAGAATGATTTTTTTTAAAGCAGTTATTGGTCAAGAAAGTAAATCAATGAACTGGAGCATATATTTTACGTGGGGATCCTCTGGTCTCTTAAACACTGGTTAAAGTGATTCCTCTACTCTCAAGCCAGCAATAATCTCCAGCACCACTGAATGTTGCCCAAAAAAGAAAATCATTTTATAAATAATTTATATTATATATTATATATATTTAAATATATAAATAAGATATATTTACATTTTTATAAATAATTTTATGTTAGAATTTTGATGATTCTGACACAATCTATTAGTTTTAGCTGTAAAACAATGATTAGATGATGACATATGTACTGATTAATCCTAGTTAACCCTAGTTAATATCACCACACATAGAATATGGATTAGTTACTAAAAACATTAGGCATTAAACATTGTCAAGAAATTCCCAAGGGGAAAGTAATTTATTTTAGATCATAGAGTTGCTCACTGTCTAAAGCTCCTTGCTTTATCCAGTATAAAAACAAGAGATGAATGGCTGATTCTGGGGATAAGTGGGCAGCTCTTGGAGATGTTTTCTCCAATAAGTGCAAACAAATATCCTACTCCAAACAAAAGACTATGAACATTGATTCTTTTTTTTTTTTTTTTTTTGTCACACCCAGCAGCGCTCAGGGATTATTCCTGGCTCTGCGCTCAGAAATCGCTCCTGGCAGGCACATGGGACCATATGGGATGCTGGGGTTCGAACCACTGTCCTTCCACATGCAAGGCAAATGCCTTTACCTCCATGCTATCTCTCTGGCCCCTGAACCTTGATTCTTAATGACTCGATTTTCTTTTTCCTAAATTGTTTTGTATTGCACAGAGCAGTGAAGACTCCAAATGATCTGAGGAGCAGGGCTCTCTGCTTTTCTGAGGAGATCAGCAGATTGCTGACAAAGTGGCCTTATCCACCCCCTGGGTCCTTCCTGATTCAAAAACCTCTAGGAATAAGATTAGCATTATGCATAAATTATCCACCCATACAGAGATATTAGAAAAAAAATCTGTTCAAGCCATGAAGAGGTGATACAAAGAGGGGAAGATTTTCTGTTCCAAAACTGAATTTCACATATCTCCCAGGTGGGTGAGCACTCCAGGGTAGTAGAATCCTTAAACTCAACTATGCAATAAAAATTGATTAAAAAGGGGGTGGGGGTGATAGTGCAGCAGTAGCACATTTGTTTTGCACGTGGTTGACCAGGACGGACCTTGGTTCAATCAATCCCCAGCCTCCTATATATATAGGAGGTAAAGGCAAGATAAAGGCAAAGCTATAAAAAAAACTGCACTTCCCCCCAATCCTGTTTCCAGAGCAGAGGTGAAGGCACCTTGAAGAACCAGCTTTGGGGCTCAAATGAGTCCAAAAGAAAGATTGCCACCCTGCAGTGGCAGCTGAACAGACTTCTGTTCCCAGAAAGATCCCATGTTTGGCATCATTAACTCCTTTAGCAAAGAAGGAAGCTAGTACTTGATCACAATAACTCAGACTCTCTCCTGACCACAAACCACATGCTGCATACTTACATGCATTTACTGACTACAAGACATACGTTGCAAAAAAAAAAAAAAAATTGAAAGCAGCTTGCTTTTTCTCTCTTTGACAACAATCAGCAGATGTAGAAAATATTCCTGAGTGACTTGTTTGGAGCAAATTATTTAATTAAGTTGTCCTGTTTTCTGGATCCCAGACTTCTTGGGGAGCTTGGGGGGTGTGGGATTCAGGCAGGAGAGCGGAGTTTGCAACTTTACAAGGGACCCCTCCCCAACACACTCACACAGGCAGCACAGCAGCATCAATGTCAGCCATCCGGAATACCACTGCCTAATTGCTTGATTTCATGGACTGTGTTCAATCCCCACTGATTTAAGCTAATGGTGCAAAATGAAAACCCCACTTTGAAAGCCAAGCACTGCCTGGTGTGGTTTTATTCGTGAAGACGTGTGCCTGGCAGCAGGGGCATGGGCCTCTCTGAGTGGGACAAAGATCTTTGGTCTTTCCTTCCAGTAAGCACAGCCTCCCTCCCCCACCACCTCTAGCAGGAAACAAGGAATGGGAGAATCACAGGAATCAAGTCAATCATTAGGATTGATTGAATCTTGGCTCCGAGTCGAGGCTAACTTGCCAAGGCAAATAGTTTGTCCTGCTGTGGGGTCATTGATTTTCCATTCCATCCCCCAGTGTTTGCCTAAATGGCAATTTAGAGTGTGGGATGATCTCTTAGGAGAAAAAGTACAGTGAGTGAGTGTGCTTTAGAATCATAAAAGTCAGAAGTTAGTTCTGTTCTACCTCAAACTTTTGCAATGCCTGTATCATCTATGAGATTCATTATAATATAGCTTGTTTATGTATATGTTTACATGTGTATACATATATATAAATTACTAACTCCTGGGTGAAAGCTAAGATGGTTATTAGGCAGAATGGGGTGGAGGGCTGAATGCTAAGCTGCATTCCTGAAGTTCTGATGTTTAGTAAGGGATGAAGTTCAAACTCCATCACTAACTTTTCTATAGAAACTTGAGTAAATCACTTTACTTCTCCAAGTCTGAGTAGCCATTAAATCAGTTCCTTTATATTTCCATAACAGCACTGAAACTCTTACTAAGTCTTTCTAGTTCCTGTAAACCATCTTTGGAACCCAATGAAGAAGCTCTAAGCATTCAAGAGAAAGTTCCCCAGTCTCTGATGGGAGCTGTTGCCTTCTCCTACTCTTAACTCTCAGCAACCCTGTTTATACTTTAGTCCAGATCTAGAGTGAACGTAGAGCACAACAGCTCTATCCTGATTGCAAAATTGACTAAGCCTAACCAAAGGTGCAGAGGAGCATTTAATACACCTCAAGTATGGTGTCCAGCAATTCTTTATGCTATCCCGATTAACTACTGGGAGGAGAGGTCTAGGGAGCATACTGACCCCCGGTCCTAAATGCTTGAGTAGAATAGTCCTGAATAAACCATGAGCTAAATGCCTCTCAGAACCAAGAGCATGCACACCTTAAGCCTCTTCAATGAGATAAGGCAGAGGATGCATTCCCTGAAAAACTGTATGCTTTTCCTTCCCATATTCCTGTTGAGCTATAAACCATCTTCCTTCAGCCTTGAAAGCCTGCTCAAACTTGAGATTCATGACTCCCCCTCTTAATCATCTCTAAACTCCCCTCTGAATCATGTCTCAGCATAGCATGTCATTACCCCCTGAGAGTCTATATGCTCTCTACCATGAGTTCATGCAGGACACAGCACAACAATAAAAGACCCCGTTAGATAATGAAATGACTAGATCTGTAACAGCAAAGTCCTAAAATTCATAAACGCACTGGGACACTGGAATTGCTAGCAAGATCTCTGCATTAGCAAAAACTGCAGTGGTCAATAATCATTGATCCTAGGTGATTACCTAGTCAGGCACAGACTAGTAAATTCACACTCACTAAATTCTCTAATTACTACCAGCTTGCAGACTAAGAAACTGAGGTTGAATGATCCAAGTAATTTTCAACAAGTATTTAATATAGAATTTAATCCCAGCTAATCTAACTCACAGAATGCAAATAATATCGGAGCAGAAATGATCTCAACCAGGAAAGTAAAGGCTAGACTCCCATAACCCCAGATCCCCCATATTGTAAAGGCCTGTGAGCAATAACAGCCCATGTAACCAATAGTTTCTTTTTTGGGGGGTGAATCACACCCGGCAGTGCTCAGGGGTTACTCCTGGCTCCATGCTCAGAAATTGCTCCTGGCAGGCACGGGGGACCATACGGGGCACCGGGATTCAAACCGATGACCTTTTGCGTGAAAGGCAAACGCCTTACCTCCATGCTATCTCCTGGGCCCCACCAATAGTTTCTTATGGGATCTGCTCAAGCAACTCCCATGATCCAATCTCACTTGCTCTCTTCAACAAGCAGAAAATGCTCTCCAGCAAAAACTTCAACTCTTCCTACAAAGCTTTGACACATGGTGCCTGTTAATGCTTGAATGCTATCATTAGCTAAAGTGATAATCAATGTTGCAATGCCAAAGGTTAAAACTTCTGCTTTGACATTCATTCAGAAGGATGTATCCATATCACTATTTATTGCAGCACTCAGTACAATAGCTATGACTTGAAATCAGCCTAAATGTTCAAAAACAGATAAGTGGATTATGAAGATGTGGTACGGAATAATTAAATTATGCAATTTGCTGCAACATGGATGGAACTAGAAAGATAAACACAGCATGATATCACTTACATATGGTACTTAGAATAACTGCATGAAGAAATGTAATGGTCTAAATGGAGTTGTCTTAAACATCCTCCGTCCCAGAGTATAGCAAGAAGAAGGAAAGAAACTGAGTGGAGGAAGAGAAACACAAATATGAAATAATGGGGCCCAGGGATCAAATTGGTAGTATTAAAAAAGAACAGAACTAAATATCCAAGACAAAGTTAATAATAATGAAGCCCAAATTTTAATAATCAAAATCTAAAATGGGCCTGTTATACTGGCAGTCTTTGGGGCAGGGGTGGTGATATGGGATATGCTATGGGAATATTGGTGGAGAGAGGTCTACATTGGTGGTAAGATTGGCCCTGATTCATTGTATGTCTAAAATCCAACTATAAAAGACTTTGTATATCATGATAGTCTCAATAAAAAAAATAATGATAAAAAATAATAATAGAGAAAAAACTCTGCCTTTAAACAAACTTGACTGAGGTAAAAAGCAATTCTATTGATGGAAGAAACCTAACCTATTAAGTTAATTGGAAATAAATCTGCATAAAAATATGAATATTCATATGCAAAGGCAATAAGTCAAAACACATCAGACTTTTGAAAAGCCACTATCTCTTTGTTTATATATATATATAAATATATATATGTATGTATGTATGTATGTATGTATGTATGTATGTATGTATGTATGTATGTACAGCAATATTCACTATTTTCTGTTTTGTGCAAGAAATATATATTTTACAATCAAAAAAAGAAAAAGTTCCCCCAAAACATGTAAGCCAATTTAGGATAGGAGTTGGGCAAATAGATATTCAAAACCTACATTTCACAACTCTCCGAGTTCATTAACAAGACTGAAATTACTGCTCCTCTGAGAAGATTCCACTGCCTGAGAAGTGAAAGTGCTTCATAAAAACACAAGGAGGCATAAAATTAAACATCAGTTAATCTTGTATAGGATCACTAATCCCAAAAAATGTAAATTCCTTTTTACCACATGAAGTTTTGGGAAGCAGATGATCATCACATAAAAACCCTAAACATGAACAGGGAATGAAAAAGACACAAGCCCCACTACAGTCAGCCCACCATATTCTCGGGTCCAATATCCACAAATTCAATCAACCTTAATGAAAAATACAAACCATGCATGAATGCAAACACCAAGGACAGTGTCTGCAATTAGACTTACTTCTTTTTCCTCCTTGTCATTATTCTCTAAGCAAATCCATATAACAACTACTTGCAAAACACTTACATGTCAGGTGTTACAAGTAACCTAGCGATAACAGAAACACAAAGAAGAATATGGCAGGTCATGCATACAAACATGATTATGCTATTTAATATAAGAAACTAGAGCATCCAAGGATTTTGGTAACCTTAGGTTCCTGAATCAATTTCCCAGAGATACTAAGAGTATAGAAGAATTCAGGGTTTAAAACATGCCTCTAGTTCCACAGTGACTTCAGGCCAAGAAAGCACAAAACAGACACCTATGTCCACATCCCTTGTTCCTAGCTCTGGGAGGATTCCCTTTGAAGCCATTTTAAATCCTGCCCCCAAACACAGTGTCCTACTCTTCATGCATACATTTAAGACTCTAACACGTCATGTGTATCCAGCGTTCTGCACTTGAATTTCCTCTTACTATTTTTTAATAACGAATCTCTTTAGATGTCATGTTAACATCAAAAACACTGCCTCCCTGACAGCCTCAGGCATTGAGTATCAGCCCGAGGCATGCACACCATGCCTACCTTCTCGCATTCTTTCAGTCAGATGAGGCAAATTCAGCTTCATTAGTAAGTCCCAGTGTGGGGAAAGGGCACATATGGTTCTCCTCACCCCCACCAGCAAGCTCCACTAGAAACAGATATGGATCTGGTTGGATTACACTGTACATCTAACCGGATGGAGAGGAATACTGGTCTCTGAATGATGACACAGGTCTTGGCCTGAAGCAGATTTGGTTGCAGCCAAGAATCTAAAACTTCCATGAAAGTTGCAGTCAGCCCAAGAGCAAAGCTGGACCTCTCTCTTTTTGCATTCGGGTTTCCTCTCTGCATACAATTCATTCAGCATACACTCCAGGCAGCAGATGGTGTCAGCCTCCAGCTGCAAGTTTTACTTTTGCTCTAGATCTTGAAACTTGCACTAATTCTCTGCCTACTAATTCTCTAATTATCACTAATTCTCTCTAAATCCATCAGGAGTTACACATACAGGGAACAGAAGAGAGGTTCTAAGAGTTTCAGGGGAAAGAATGGTGTAAGTAAGTTAAAGGTGGTGGAAATGCAGCCATCCTCCCACTCTCTGCTACTGCTTCACAAAAAATATTAAAAAGAAACAAAAAATGCACATACACACACACACAGTTGTGTGCGTAATGTCCTCCTCATGGCCCATTAAGACTGATTTGGCCTCAGAAGAAAAATGTACAATACAAGACCCAGATGAAATTCACATGAAGTCAGGGAAAGTGGCAAAGAATTAAAGTATAGCAAAGGCAAGATTAATAGAAAACAAGTATTCACATTGCATTCTGGTGCATCTTCTCAATTCCCAAGTGCACTTTTCTCATTCAACTATGAACATTGGCTAGTAACTAAATTTCTAGCTCCAGAATCAATAGGAATTTTCCCCTGTGCCCTATATCAGCACTCTTCACGCATAGTGCTTCTCTTCCTGCCAAAGACAGCCTTAAAAAATGCCAGGACTAACAACAGATGAGTGGATCATGAAGATGGCATAATACATATACACAATGGAATATTACATAGCATGCCATTATGTACTTTGTTGCAACATGGATAGAACTGGAAGATACAATGTTAAATGAAGTAATTCAGAAGAATAAATACAGAATGATATTACTTATATGTGGTATTTAGAATAAATGCATGAAGAAATATAATGGTTTAAATAGGAGTTATTAAGAACACCATAGGCCCCAGACTATAGTGAGGATAAGAAAAAAATTAAGTGGGGGAGGAGAAAGACAAATATGAAATGACGGGGGAAGGCGCTAAGCTAAAGGGTCTCAGGTACAAAGAAAGGACAGAACTAAATATCCAAGCCATAGTCAACAACAATAAAATCATGAGACCCAAACTTTAACAACCAAACTTAAAAGGTGCCTATTATGATGGCAGGCCAGGAGTTGGTAGCATAGGATGAATTCTGAGAATATTGATGTAGGGAGGTTGACAGTGGTGGTGGAACTGGTGCTAAAACATTGTATGTCTAAAGCCCAACTATAAATAACTTTGTACTAGTTTAAAATAAATAAATAATGCCAGGATTAAGGAAAATGACCATGGCTTTGAGCACCAGTCATTCTAGAGTCAATCCTAGGCACCCAGATCCCTCAGTAATGTGTCTCTTACTGATACAGTATAGCTGGCCCTCAGATCTAAATGCTTATTGCTCTGAGTCCCCTTCCCAAGTGGGAGAGTTTTTCCCTCGGGCCTCCAGGGACAAGAAAGAACACACATATATGCAGACCTTATCAGCAAGCTTCCTTTCAGTAAAAAACTGAACATAATCGAAAGACTGGAACATTGCCCTGGATGTACTAGAGAAAAGGGTCTAGCAACCCACACTATCCTTAGGAGAATTGGCTTGACCGCCACAGACAAGAAAAGATAACTGGTGAATAGCACCACGCATGCCATCACAACATCAGAGCACCTGAAACCACTAAAAGGGTTAAACTCAAGAAAGCTTCTGATAGGGTGATAGGTGAAAAAGACATCTTGTTAACTGGCTCTGATGTGGAACAAAAATCCAGTACCAGTTTGTGTCTTTTGTGAATTGAAGCCTATAGAGACATATATAAAACCACAGTGATCCTTTGTCATAAAGTGATGATTTGCTGTGGTATCATACTTAAGGCCTGCATATCTAGCCCACTGCAATCTGTAATCTAAAAGAATTATGTGAAGGGTCAGAGAAAACTTGACATGCCTGGATTAAACCTTTTTGATGTGGCCAATATGGAAATATTAAAACTCAAGATCTAGGCTCCCTACGCAACCATACGAATTGATGGGGATCTAATCACACTAAGCATCATTCTTCCTAAGAAGCAACCTCTATGCATACATGCATCTAAATATATACATACTTGTGTCTACAGATACATTGGTTTTAGAATTAGACAAATAGTTTATAAAGGATTCTTATATTTCTTACCAACTTGAGTTTCTGTGGGTAATTCACTGGTGCAATAAAGACCTTTGAAGAACTCAGTCCCTTTCTCTGTTTTTCAGTACCAGGCTTCTAAGTGCTGATTGTCCCCTATATTGGTAACTGTTTCCCCTTATTTGACAGTGCAGTTAATATCCTGTTTAGGTGTTCTAGACATTTAATCTCATTGTAGTTTTTGGTTTTAGCATTTCATTCATAAAGCATACCCGTAATGATATAAATTGTCATTAATATCCTTCATCCCACAGATGCTAAGCAACAGAACAAAAGCTATATTTTGAGCTGCTGTCTAACTTCCAGCTTCCTTCAGGAGCCAAGCCCATGTCAGTTTCTCACAGAGTGCCATCTTATATCTAGAATTTACTCTGCCAAGCAAGGCACTGGGGCCAATAGTTCTCTCTTTATCCATAATCCCTCAAGATTCACATATCAGCACTTACTGCATCAACTTGTTTTTCTTTGTGTGGTTACGAGTTCACAACTCCACCCTCTAAAATCACCTACCAAATCTGCCATAGGGATTTCTATTTGTCAAATGTTGTTCTTGGGGCTTTGAGTTCACCTTCATATCAACCTCGTGAAACAGGTACTACAACCATAATCCATCTTTTCAGACAAGTATATTTAGGCACATGATTTTCCAAAAGATACCAGCTATAATGATCAAGAACCAAGACTCGATCTAAATTAAGTTCATTTTTAGATCCCACAAAATGTTGTCTACTCCAAATTCATGTCTACTTAAAAACCCAAGATTGTAATCTTATTTAGAAAGTTTTTTACAGATATAATTGGCTAAGAAGAGGACATACTAGATACTAGATTAGTGTAACCCCCAATTCCAATAACAGGAATCCAATCAGAAGAGAAGAGCTATAGATACAGACATATATGGAAGATAAAAGTCAAAACAAAGGTGAATGTTTTAAGCCAAGAAATTGAAACAAATAATTTATGGTCACCACCAGAAGTTAGACTCAGGACAACATTCTTCCTGAAAGTTTTCTGAAGGAACCATCCCTGATGACATCTTTTTTTTTTTTTTTTTGGTTTTTTTTTTGGGTCACACCTGGCAGTGCTCAGGGGTTCCTCCTGGCTCCATGCTCAGAAATAGCTCCCGGCAGGCACGGGGGACCATATGGGGCTCCGGGATTCGAACCGATGACCTTTTGCATGAAAGGCAAACGCCTTACCTCCATGCTATCTCCCGCCCCGCCCCCATGACATCTTGATTATGGCACTTGAGCTTCCAGAATTGAAATAGTGTTTATTCTTTAAACCATATAATTTGTGATCATTTTTATAGTAGCTCTAAGAAACATACAAGTCCAAACCATGCATGACTGGCTCAACAGGTAACTCCACTTGGCTCTGAGAAGCCTGGAAGGTTTGCTAGAATGTCTACACCGGTGACCTACCCAAGAGGTTCTGTATGTGATCCTAGAGCAGGACATTGAGTTTCATTTTCCTCAGTCCAAAAGGAGGTAACATTTCCCATACCACCCAAGATTGTTGGCAAATACAATGGAAATGTAAGGTCAGAACAATTTAAAAATGTCCAACTGTTCTCTCTCCTTTATATTTGTGATTTAAAAAAATTCTTTTTTGGATTTTGGCCACATCTGGTGACGCTCAGGAGTTATTTCTGGCTAAGTGCTCAGAAATCGCTCCTGGCTTGAGGGACCATATTGAATGCCAGGGATCGAACCATGGTCCATCCTAGGTCAAAGGTGTTCAAGACAAATGCTTTACCACTGCACCACTGCTCCAGCCCCTCTTTTTGAAAATGTAAACATTTTATACAATGAATTATTGATTTTTAAAGTAAGCTAATATTTAAAATGTATTATGCATAAATTACATATAACTTTTTTGGTTTAGGGCATGCTTCTGGCTTTGCACTCAAGGGTCACTTCTGGTGGTATTCAGGAACCATATGCGGTGTCAAAGAATCTAAACTAAGTCAGCTTCACTCAGAGCAAGTGTATAATCCTGTATAGATTTATTTTTATTTATACTTTATGGATTAATTTATTTTATTCTAAACTACTACCCAAATTTTAAGTGTTCCTCTATGTTCAGGAAAAGTGTAAATAAAATTTTCAATGTGCTTGAGTCAAAATAACTCTAGTTTTAGGATTTTGGCTCATTCTGTGTGTGTTTCTGTGTCAGTGTTGTATTTTTGTTTTTGTTTTGTTTTGAACCTGTAACAAGGTCTCCACATTTTTAAAATAAATTCTTGAATTTCACTGTGAGATACAGTTATGATGATTTTCAAGATTAAAGTGCAAAGGCCGAACCAATAGCACAGTGGGTAAGACATTTGCCTTGCACATGGGTTCAATCCGCAGCATCCCATATGGTCCCCCCAAGATTGCCAGGAGCCATTTCTGAGCACAGAGCCAGGAGTAACCCTTAAGCACCGCTGGCTGTAACCCAAAACAACAACAAAAAAGTAATATACAATACTGTTAATAAGTGCACATTTCCTTCTACGGATGTCCCCAGTTTCTCAGTTTCCCTCCAGCCCTATACCCTACCTTCCCTATTGTCTGCCTCTGTGGCAGGCATTTTTCTTCCCCTCTCTCTTCCTCTCTTTCTCTCTCTCTCTTCTCATCCCTCCCCTTCCCTCTCTCTCCTCCCCTTTCTTTTTTCCTTTTAGACACTATGGTTTACA
The DNA here is from genome assembly GCA_004027635.1 of Crocidura indochinensis. Classification (NCBI taxonomy): domain Eukaryota; kingdom Metazoa; phylum Chordata; class Mammalia; order Eulipotyphla; family Soricidae; genus Crocidura; species Crocidura indochinensis. Next base: position 12,397 of record PVKC010038409.1, read on the forward strand.
ATATTGTTACTGAAAGGTGCCGTTCATATCACTTTATCTCCTTTCATCAACCAGGACTGGTTCTTTCATGAAGTTCTCTGGGGTCATATCTCTTCATCCTACTCCTGAGAGAGTAAAGATTCTAAGTATTTCACAGGTATATTAAAATTAGTCCTACAATTTTATGATGTGGCCTTTATTTGGAGGGGACAGGAGTTGGACTACAGCTGACTATGCTCTAGACTGAGGAATTACTCATGGCAGTACTCAGAAAACCATAAGATGTCAAGGATTTGTT
>PVKC010038410.1:0-12747 GCA_004027635.1 Crocidura indochinensis
AAGGAAGGGTGGAGCAAGCAATTTAGAAGGAAGGGTGGAGCAGCAAAAAGGTTAAGCAAACAATTTTCTTACTAAATACTTAAACCTTAATAAAAACACAATATGATTTATAAGTAAATATTAACTGAGTGAGAGAAGGGCAAAAACTTTCCATGGTTAAAGCAAACAGGAATTTCAGTTATGCTGAATTCCTTTGTGTAAGCTAAATTTACTTTGCTGAGTTTCCTTTTGACTCGGGGTCATGCAAACTTGTGGTTGGCAAGAGATGAGGTGAAGAGAATTCAGTCAAGATTCATGCTGTATGTGAGGTGCTTGGTCACCCACAGTGGAGAGAAAGAACTCTTATCTACTGCTGATGGGAATGCCATCTAGTTCAACCTTTATGGAAAGCAATATGGAGATTCCTCCAAAAACTGGAAATTGAGCTCTCATACGACCCAGCTATAACACTCCTAGGAATGTACCCTAGAAACACAAAAATACAATAAAAATTTCCTTCCTTCCACCTATATTCATTGCAGCACTATTTACCATAGCAAGACTCTGGAAACAACCAAGATACCCTTCAACAGATGAATGGCTAAAGAAACTGTGGTACATATACACAATGGAATACTATGCAGCTGTCAGGAGAGATGAAGACATGAAATTTTCCTATACAGGGATGTACATGGAATCCATTATGCTGAATGAAATAAGTCAGAGAGAGAGAGAGAGATGCATAATGGTCTCACTCATCTATGGTTTTTAAGAAAAATGAAAGACATTTTGCAATAATAATTTTCAGACACAAAGAAGAAAATAGTTGGAAGTTACAGCTCACCTCATGAAGCTCACCACAAACAGGGATGAGTTTAGTTAGAGAAATAACTATGTTTTGAACTATTCTAATAATTACAATGTATGAGGGAAATAGAAAGTCTATCTAGAGTACAGGCTGGAGTTGGGTGGAGGAGGGAGATTTGGGACACTGGTGATGGGTGGTGTTCTTTAATTGACTGAAAGTGAAACACAATAATGTATGTAATCAAGTTGTTTAAATAAAAAAAATAAAACTCTCACCCCAGCTCTGAAAAAAAAAAGAAAAAAAAGCTATGCCTTCAATGTTTAAGGAGTTACATAAATTTTATGGCCTCAGATTGCTTTGTATACTGTTAAGAAATATTATAATTACTATATAAATATATAAATATAAATATGTATATAAATATAAATATTATAATTATAAGTAATATTATAATTACTACAATCTGGGAACTTGAGGGACAAAGTAATTGTACATGGGTTCTATTTTTTTTCTCATTGTTCTTTGGCTGAAAGTTCAAAATTAAGGCATCAGCATGGGGATTTCTTCCAAGAATTCTGTTTATGGGTGATTGTCCTTCCACTGTAACTTTACCTTGTCTTCTTACTTTGCATCTTTGTTCTCATAATTAAAAATAAAGAAGTGATGCCACATATTGCAATTAGTAAGGTCTATGAACGTTGAATATTTTTACCTAGAAACTCCAAGAAAGCTAACTTAGTGCAATGTTTCCTATAGTATGCATTATGTCCATGTGGAGTAATAGAATAGCTTCTGGTGCAGTTATGGTAGAGGGTTTATGGAAGGGTATGAGCAGGCTTTCTAATTTTTCACTTATATATGTTTTAATTCAAGGGGGATGTTGAGATATTTCTACACCAGCACTAAGGGTACTAGACCAAATAATCTTGAGAATTTCTACTCAACTGGTTGGAATTTCAGATATGATGTTATATTCCAGTGAGAAAAAATACCTTTTTCTGTAAACATTATTATTGGTATTGAGTTCCTGGAATAGGTTTTTCTAACACTCAAATTAGGTTGACTAATTAATATTAAAAAACATGATTTGAATAGCTTTATCTAGAAATGTAAAGAATGAAGCCCTGGTATAGTAGGAGAGAAGATGGAGACTGTTAAGAAAAAATGGGTTAACATGAGAATACGAAAGGCTAAATTATTTAATAAATGTGTTAATGAACCCCATGATCTTTAAATGATTTAAGTTCATCCCTTACCATCTTCAAGTGGACTGCTAGATCTAAGAATGTTTATGTGTTTGCTCACAGGCTCTCATATGTACACAAGCTAAATCACAAAGTTAGGAATAAACAGAATAAACTAGTTTCATGATCTTTTCTCGCATATTGTTCTTGAATAATATTACAGTTTATTATGAAATAATATGAAAAATGGGAACATTTCAACAGAGTAATATTTGATTAAAAGATTGTTATCTTACACAATAATGAAGTTAGGGACTTCCCATTCACAAGGTCATCAGAGGCAAGAGAGATAGCATTGGGTTTAAGATGCATACTTTGCATGCAGTCAATCCCAGTTTGATCCCTCGTACCACTTAGGTTTCCCAGACCATTACTAGGAATGACCCCAGAGCAGATATCTAGAAGTAACCTAAGGCATTGACACTAGGCATGTCCTCAAAAGAAAAGAAAAAAAAAAAACAAATAAAAAGTGTGTCCACAGGTGCATGACACTGGAAGTTGCATCTCTTGATTAAATAATGTGAAAACTGTGTGTTGCCAGGAAAACATCCAATTTGAATAATAAGATCATTAGAAAAATACTTGTAGAAATTTGCCACTGGATATTGTTATTGTGTCTTTCTAGATATGCCGTCAGAAAAAATTTACATATATATGCTACAAAATATTTCGATTCTATATAAATTCAGTACTAAAATAAAAAGTGAGGACTCCACAACAGGATATTGTAGAAAATAAATGTAGAACGCTCAAAGAAAAATTTACTTTTAGCATTCTAGTATTATCTTCTACATAACTAGGAAATTATATTTTATGAGTAGCATTTTACAATAAATTTTGTATTACTTACACTTTTGTTTTTTAAGTCTTTTAGATGCTTCCCATATTCCATAATGCAATATTTAAATAGAAGCTTCCTTTTAAAAATAAGGAAACTGATAGAGAGTATTAGAGAGTATTAACAATTCTAAGTGCATATGGAAATATTTTAATAAAATAAGAGAAAGTACAACATGCCAACAACTTCTAGTTCTTGATTACTATAAGAGATGTGGAAAATCAATTTTTGTTTTGTATTTTTTTGATCACTTACTCAAATTTTAAAGAACAAATCACCTGGATGAAAAAATATTTTATCACAGTTAAAAGTTTAAATGAGTTAATTAATAGTATATTTTAGTATAATTAAATAACAAAATGATGCTAAGAAATGTTGGACTTTTTTGAACGTACACCTAAGTGCAATTCTTTATAATCAGTTTAATTATCATCAAGATTGGAACTTATCTTAGGTCATTATGCACAATTTTGTGGTGTAGATTTTCAGTTGCTATCATAAATTTGCTTGACATTTACCAAAGTGCAAATTGCTTTGTTTTGTTTCCTTGTCAGACAATTTAGGACTGAAGAAATGTTTCAATATCCAATTTGTTTGCATAGTGATCAACTATTTGGTGTGAATAAAGAAACTGTGAGAAAATTCCCTGACAGCTTAATTTGAACACAAATTGTAATAATCAATATCTCTATTTGTCTTCTGGAAAATTTGAGAATATTGTGAGATTGTGTATGATTATCTGGACACACACACATATATGTTCCACATTCCCACAACTATGTATTTTCATTTAGAGTTATATTCATTTCTTTTAAATAAATAATGTTGCAGCTTTTCTCTACAGAATCAGGGACAAATAAAACTTTAATATGAGTATATATTTGGTAAATTTGGCTTTTGATTATGTTTTTGATTAGACAACAAATTCAGTGAAACTACCAAGAGTTTTGACTCTGGGTGACAAGATTACGTCACTCCCAAGGTAGGGTTGGGAAATCATTTGCTGTTTCTCAGAGTTCCATCTTCATCAGTCATTTGGAGAGTGAGGAGATTGATGTGAATGAGGTAATTTTTGAAGTCCCATTCTGCTACACATTTCTATTATTTTTATATGATATTTCTTCTAAACTTATTTTCCTTTTTATCAAGTGTGAATTGAGACGATCTTCATCTAATACAGCTTTCTAAGGAGACGAACAAGTAAGAATGGCTTCACCAAGGTGACTATGTTCTTTGTTTCCAAAATTCTAGCTCAGGAAGATAAAAATCTAAAGCATCTGTTTGATGCAACACATCGCTAAAAATAATTTTATAAAAATAATAGATCACATAAGCAGTGCCATTCTCTGAACAAGAGGAATTCATCTGGGAATAAAACTTTCTTCTAAGCAAAATATATTACTAGGCAAGACATTTGTTTATCAAAAACCTGCTTTCCAATTGACTTTTTAAGAGTCTCACCATAGGTGTCAACAAGTTTTTAAACTATTATGTCATGTCTTTTTTTTTTTTTTTTTGTAAAATCTATGTAGGATTACATTGGAAGGTCATTTAAGTCACTTTAGGCTAGTCCCTAAATTAATAAATATATGGCTTTGAATGCCCCATTTTTTTAAACTACAAAGTATCTTATTAAGTGGTATTGTCATTTATTGAAGAACATAAGAAGCCAAACTTGACTTGATCATTTAAATTATTTTATGGGTATTTCACTTTACATTTTTTTATTGTTTTGATTAGTCTTTTGAAAAAGTGGTATCTGATGTTGTACCCATGGGAATACAAGTGATCAATACATCGTTCATAGACAATCCTGGTCTTCTAATTCTTATTCAGGTTCATTTTTGAAATTTAATTGTTATGAACAAAGTCATCTAAATTTTAATAATTTCAATTAACATAGACTTTAGTCATAATATTTTAGACAACAGGTTTTAAATTGTGATCACTAATTTATTTGACTGCTTTGTTAAACTCTTCACAGTTCCATTAGTTTTGCTAATCATTGAGTTGATATTATCACCATTATATAAAGGATACCAAACTACATCCTATACAAATGTAATAGAAATTAATTTTAATAAATAAATATGAGGCATGTTCTAGAATTGTTTTAACATTATTTATTATACAAGTTAATAAGAAAGATTCATGATCACCACAATAATATGATATACACATAATGTTTATACCAAATTTGTCCTCTCTATTACAATTCTGCACTATCTAGTCTTGTCTGGAATAATCACTTTAGACTAGACATGATAGGGTAGGAGATATTTATATATTCCAGTGAAATAATTTTTTCCTGGATTAAATGAGATATATTATTGCAAATTTGAAGATACTGACTTTTTTCTCTCTTGTTAGCATGAATATAAACCTGTTGCAAAACAGCTCTTAGGATGGCCTTGGATGGTGGATGGAGGCCTTTGTTCTTAGGCCCTGTCCAAGTGGCTCCATCCCCCATTAACTGGCTGGTCTGGGTTCAGGAAAGCAATGGGCATTGAACTCACTCACAGGCAGGCTTCATGAGAGATAACATCTTTATTGCCCTGGCCATCAGATGTGGCTGCTAACTGTTTACCCATGCCATTCTTAGCTAGCCCTACAACTTCCTTCTTTCATCCATGTCACCTCCAACCTCCAAAGCCTTATCTAACCTTTCCAAGACTCCTCCCAGGAATGGGCGGGTCTTGCAGGTAAGATCAAGTTACCTGGGAAGAATGGGGGGATGAGGCCACAGAAACCCATTTTAAAATAGTTTTAAATTCAGCAACATTTTTATGCCCAAAATAATAGTTAATTCTTATTCAAAAACATCTATATAGATTTCTAGTAGAGTTTCCTGTTAAATTTTTGTTGGTCTTGAGTTAAAATTATGCCGGGTCTTTCTCTCTTAATTCAATCAAGAAGCTTAGTATGTAAATTCTACAGAAGCAGTTAAACAATTTTTCTTACATATGATATCATGCAGTCAAACATTAACATACTTCATATTCTTTAAGAAACTCTAGGCAATCTTCGACTATAAACCTGTTCCAATTCCAGTAAGACATATGGGTATTCAGAATCCCAATGGCTGTACATTATTAAGTTGTTTGCCTGCAAAAAATATTTCTGTTGTTCTAGTAATGAACAACTCTGTTACTACCTTACCTCTGTGCCCTCATTTTTGTTCCATTGATCTGACTGTCTTACATTCTTTATGTCAGTACCACATAAGTTTTTTATTACCATAGCTTTAGAGTAAACTTAAAATCAGCAAAAGCAATACCGCCTATTTAAAAAAAATCAAAACTGTTCTGGTTATTAAGTTTTATTGAACTAGAAGTGAAAGAAATAAAAAAGACAACTTCATTTAAAATAGTATCTAATAACATCAAGTACCACAAAATAAGCAAAGGAAGTGACAAATAATTTAAAAAAACTAAATTATGGTTAAAAGAAATAGAAGAGAAAATAGTTTATTAATGAATTAATAAATCAACACATCCAAAATGACCATCACACTAACTACTTCCTATTTTTCTCAAGAAAATTCCAGATGAAGAGGACTGCTTAGTAATGACTTAGTTCACTTTCAAAATTCTTTATGGTTAAGGCTGATCATTAGTCTCATGCTACACTTTCACCCATTCATTCTTGTTCTCTCAATGTTGCATAATTTATTGAATAAGTAATGTTGTAAATACTTTATAATTGCTCACATTTAAAAGTTTGGAACAAAAACACTTTGTGTTACCAATAATTTTCTTTTTAATAGTATTAATTACAAAATATCTAACCGCATCAGTTTCCCTGATTTGGGGCTCCCAATTCTATGAGAATCATGTTACAAAAATCACTACTTTATTTTGAGTTTACTAAAGGGAAACATAAATTGTGCATTTTGAAATAAATTATTAATGGCTGAGGTAGTCTTGAGAATATTAGGACAGAACAACAAGACCTATAAATCTAGAATGCAATTCCTGAACAATTGTACATTCTTATTTTCATGGAAATATGATTACATGATTTTAAGACATCTTCTTTCTCTTGTTTATCAGAAGACTACATAACAATTTTCACTATATAAAGTAGAGTCTAATAATGTAATTTACTTTAGAAAGCCTGCATTTTGAATAGATAATTGAGTAAGGGAGAAATTCAAGTCCTTTAATTTCAACCAACATGCATCACTTCCATTTTTATTTTTTGTCATGAGAGCTAAAATTCTTCCAGTCAGTTATTCGTTCATTTCTCTTTTATTCATTCCATTCTTGAAGTGATTATTTTTTCTTTATCTTTTCCTCTATTTTTAGTTCTTCAGAGTACATTTTTCTCTGATACTTTCTTAGAAGTACTTATATAAGTGACAAATAAAAAAATAAAGATGATCATTTACCCCTGTCCCCAAAGCCTCTCAGCTTTATCATTTGTTCTCCCAGAGTATTACACATAGCTATCATTACCAAAGCCCACACTGAAATTGCCAGTAATCTGGAACCATAGTATTTGTTCCAGTTCTTTTTCATTTTTGCTGAATACTGAATCATTATCTTATCATTGCTTATTATGTCCTCTTGTTGGTGACAATTTGAGTGTAAATGTGATCAATTTGCTGAGGCTCAATGCAACATGGTAGCACAAAAGTTGCTGTAAGATTAAAATTCCATAGTCCTCTCTAGCCCAATGTTCTGTAGCTGATATGTGTTTCATAATAAAAATGTAGTCTCTTCTCTATTAAATTGTTTTAAAAGTTTAAAATCTGGTTATACTCATTAAAGCAACAAGTATTATTCTTCTCATTCATATTGCAAACTGACAGTCATCTGTATGTCTCAATATATTTTTTGTTAAATGAAAGAATTCTTAAGTTTCTGATTCTTAACCCAGTAACATTTTTTATAAATACATTTGGTATCCATGACTTCAATTTCTTATACTGTAAAATGGTAAAAAATTTCAACATCATAAAAATAAATGAAAAAAAACATACAACGTTATTAAAATTCTATTTCATAACCATTTGGTATTAAATAAATATTAGATATCATGATAGTCCCAAAAAGACCTTACATAGGTCTGAATTCAAAATTTCTTTAAAGATAAAATTTAACCTTCGGAAACATGCATTTTCACAGAGATCACAAGCATGATTTTATATATATATATATATATATATATATATAATCTTGTTGTAACTAGTCTAATTGTGTGATCCTATGCTAAACTTGTAAATTGAATCAGGAGTTAAAAGGTCTGTTGTTTCCTAAATTATGTTAAATTGCATAGGTTATAGTGATAAATGTGGCTGCTCTTCCAATTTTCCTGAGGAGATGGCTGAAACTCTTATCCTGTGTTTTTATATAGAACAATTTAGACTTCTCAATTAATCACTTGTCTTCTCTTTAGATTTGTCTCAGAATGAATTGTCTCATTTACCATACATAAACTCTAACAAAGACCTGTTTTCAGAGACTTTTCCCATCAAGTTGGCTTTTAACCACACACAATACAAAAGTGCAGCAGTTATACAAATTGTTTCCTCTCCTTGCAAATTCTAATAATGTCTATTAAGAGGATTTTTTGTTTGTTTTGCTTTGGTTTGGTTTTCGGGCACACCTGGTGACACTCAGGGGTTACTCCTGGCTATGTGCTCAGAAATCTCTCCTGGCTTGGGGGACCCTGTGGGATGCCAGGGGATAGTAACAAGGTCTGCCCTAGGTCAGCCACATAAAAGACAAAAGCCCTACTGCTGTGCCATTGCGTTGGCCCAAGAGTTTTATTTTTCATTTATTAAATTAAATTAGTAAAATGATATGTGTTCAAGAACAGAATAATCCTACTAACGTCAATTAAGACTGGATGAATACATTTATAATATTTATAATTAGAAATTAGAAACATTCATATTTAAATTATCTCACTGATAGACACCAAAGAAAGAATAATATTTACATATCTGGTTATTAAAGAAGAAATATTGAAATGTAGGTAACATGAAAAGAACTTTCAGATAAAAAAATCATAAAAGACTCTGAAAACATAGGTTGAATGGAAAGTGGCTTTCTCTTAATCATGGGCAATAATCAAAGAATTATAAATATTGAACTTAATTAGTGGCAATATTAGGGGCAAAAGGAGTTCAAAGGAAATACTGGTGACTGAACCAGAAATATCTGAAAGAAGACAAACTGGGTATTTTAATCTATTTTCAATGAAAAGTAATAGAACAAAGTCTCATTGTCTAGATTATGTCAGACTCTATAATTGTTTTCTCCTATCTTTCTGTGAACTATATACCATAGAAAAATATGCCTAAATATTTATTAATTTAATTTTTTAAAAATTGTAGTACTGATGAAACATGCCAGCATGCAAGAAAAGTGTGTTACATAGGTAAATAGCCTGCCCTTGCAAAAATATGCTTTGAAATATTCTCCTCTTCCCTTCATTTAAAAATCAAAATTAAATTCAGGTTATTTTAGTTGCTAAAAATAATTCTAAAATTTTTTATTTTATTTATATGAATGTTTTGGCATATAAAATATAAATTTCAGTACAGTGTGGGTGGAGTCTTCTGTGTTCTAACCATTAGTCACTTGTATCTGAGAATTCAACTCAATTAAAATTCTGTCACTGTTAACTCAATATACTCCACTGGTAAGAGACCTCAACTGCAGATGTCTTCCATTCAATTACCTGTGTCTAGTCAGTTAGCTTCTGTCTATAGGTCAGATATTTTCAGAAACCCCCTTTTAACTAAATTTAAGAAAGCCAGTTTAATCACAAAATATGATATTTCATTAAGTAAAACATGGATTAGATAACTTATATGTAAATGATGCATATCATGAAACCTGGGGATAAGTAAAGATACATGATTCCCATCTATTCACAGGGACACCATTTTCACAAATTAATCAACCAGAAAATGACTGAAGCCCCTTCTTTTAGACTTTTAAAGACTTCAATGTATCTCCATTATTGACTAACTCAACAGACCTTAAAAATTGAAATTATTAATGTCTATTTCCTTTTCTCAGTTGACAAATCAAGATCATGATGAAAAAGTTCAGTATAGTAACTCATATTGCTTTCTAGACAATCAGTTGCCATGGTTGAATTTTATCACAAAAGTTACTTTGATGTTTATGACTAAAGATGAATTATTCACCTAAAAACTCGAAGGGGAAGAGTCTCTGTTTATGACTGAAACCCATCTATGAACCTGCTTCTAATCATAGTGCTTAAATAATTTTATTAAAAATAATAAAATTATGATTACATAAAACTCTAAGTTTTGAGGATTAAAGAACAGGAATTTCACATGACTAAATATATAAGGAAATATTTTATTTAATAGAATAACAATATATTGATTTGGTTTTATATGATTACATGTATTATATATCATATACTATATATTGATAATATGTTATTTTATAAATATATTAATATATTTCTTATGAATATCTGTAAAATAGATACTGAGTATTTGAATCATTTGTACCCCTTATTAACTATTAAAAATCTTCCTATATAAGTAAAAGATCTCATAAAATATATTTAACATAGAAGAAAAATTTATGCTCACAGGATAAAAACAATTATAAAATGAAAACAAATGACTTGTACCACAAATGCCTGACAATAGTTGCATTAATTTTTATGACCTAAATTTCATTATTGACTTAAAAGACAAACTTATTTAAAATGTACTTACTATTTATTCTAAAGTTAAATCCTCTGGAATTTATAATTATTTTATGAATTAATAACAATTCAAGTTTGTGGTCATTTGAATGTTATTTTAATTTTGAAACCTAATTTTATGTATATTTTGTGAATTATCTATAGTCTAGGTCAAATTATGTAAGGATCTTAGGAAAAATACCAAACCTTGTATCCACAGATATAAATAACAAATTAATATCTACAAACATCTTTGAATTACAACTCTCAAACTGCATGTAAAATAATTTTACCAGCTACTCAATACCGATTGACATGACAATAAATTTTCTTGTTTATTATATCTGAAAAGTTTTCCAGTCAGTGAGTTCAGCAAAAAAAATATTAGAATTTTATGAAGATCTGTTCAATGAAGTTTGAAGATAAAATGAAAAATGGCATAAATCAGATACGTTCTGTTCCACAACGAAAACCAAATAGCCAGAGATTTTCTCTTATGCCTGTATTTTTTATTGCTGTTTTGGGGCCAAACCCCTCAGTGTTCAAGACTTACTCTAGGTTTTGAGATCAAGGCTCACTTTGGTATTGTTTAGGGAAAGATGGGGGAACAGAACTGAGGATCCAAATTTGGGTGGTCACATGTAAGACAGGCACCCTGCTTGCTGTATTATCTTTCTGGTACAGCATTACCTATTATTTTTACTATTATTATTGAATAAAATAATATGCTGAAAGAAATGTAGAGATACATGATGGGAGAGAAAGAGCTTTGTTTAGCAGAGAGCATGGACTTCTCTAGAGAGATAAAAGAAAAGTTAGATTCACTATATTAAGAGAGATAATAAGTTTTAGTTATAGTTAAAAAAGAACCTATGCTTAAACTACTTGATGCCATATCCCATATCAAAGTATTAGCATCAGGTAGTATGCCTAGCACCAACATGTTGAATTGTATTGTGTACTTTAGTCACATTTGGCATGAGTGTGAACAAAATCTGACTTAGATATTTTTCATAATTAGCTAAAATGCATTCAAGATAGCATGGAGGTAAGGCGTTTGCCTTTCATGCAAAAGGTCATCGGTTCAAATTCCAGTGCCCCATATGGTCCCCTGTGCCTGCCAGGAGCAATTTCTGAGCATGGAGCCAGGAGTAACCCCTGAGCACTGCTGGGTGTGACCTAAAAACTACAAAAAAAAAAAGACTCTTATGAATTATAATTTATTTGATACATGTTCCTTATATTTATTTATGCAATCTATATCTGTATATTTCTTTATATTTATATCTTCTAGAGTACCTAGCCACAAATCACCATTAAAGGCGATGCTCATTGTAATGTATGAGTGCCTGCCTCAACATTCAGATCCATAAAATGAAAATTCGCCATAGTTACTTTTTGGATAGAATAGAAAGCCACAGAATATCTTGAAACTCTGACATAATGTACATAAAATAAAGATTATTTTAAATCAAATAACAAAGGGACTTTTTGTATAGCTTATGTTATGTCAGATTTTCGTAGATACTGAACTGTAGAACAACATGGAATTTACTCATAGGTTCTGCCAATGTTATAAACATTTCAAAAGAAAACTCCTTACTGAGGCTCAACCCAAAGCTCATTTATGGCAGGATTGCTAATGACAAATCTTATCACCCAACACTACAGCACATTTTTTTTATCTATCACGAGAAGACATAAAATGATATTTAACCATTATATTTGATTTCTCTAAAGCTACAGCTTGATGCATAATAAATATAGTTTTCAGTACAAAAGCATTACTATCTGGGGCCAGTGCGATAGCACAGTGGTAGGGCATTTGACTTGCACATGGCTGACCCAGGATGGACTTGGGTTCAATTTCCAGTGTCCTATATGGTCTCCCAAGCCAGGAGTGAGTTTTGTGTGCAGAGCCAGGAGTAACTCCTCAGCGTCACTAGATGTGGCCCCAAAATTTAAAAAAGAAATTGCTATCTGCAAACTGCTACAATATCTACTTATCAGGATAACTATAGAAAAGTAAAAAATTGGGGCCCGGGAGATAGCATGGAGGTAAGGCCTTTGCCTTTAATGCAAAAGGTTATCGATTTGAATCCCGGTGCCCCATATGGTCCCCCGTGCCTGCCAGGACCAATTTCTGAGCATGGAGCCAGGAGTAACCCCTGAGCACTGCCGGGTGTGACCAAAAA
>PVKC010038411.1:0-12759 GCA_004027635.1 Crocidura indochinensis
CATAGCCAGGAGTAACTAAAAATCAAAACAAAACTAAACTAAAAAGAATGTACACTAATCAATTCCACATATATATTCAAAACTTTACTCCAAGAAACAAAATATATTTTTTCATGTTTCAAATTATATATCTTTAATTAAAAAATGCACAAGGAGTTTTGCCAAGCCACAGTCCCAAGAAACTGAGACAGATCATTACATGGGTTCCTCTTTATGACTCAGGAACACCATTTTTTCTGTCCAGGTCAGAGCCCAAGAAGAGTATTTTGCTTTAGCAGATTCCTGCCAGTCATTCAGCCACACCACAACCATAATAAACACATCCAAATTATAAATCAATGAGAAAGCAATACAGAATCCCACCAATGAGGAAATGAAGAAATACTGTAGCTCTGAAACCTACCCAATATCAGACAGCTATCATAAGGACTTAGAATAATGTTGAGAATGTGCGAGGAACTCAAAATATCACTTGAACAGACAGACAATAAAACACAAAAGGATATGCAATCAGAAATGATAAAACTTCAGATATAAATGACAACTGAAAAACTTGGTAGCATGGTCCAGAGTGGTGGCATAAACAGTAGGGCATTTGCTTTGCATGCACTAACCTAGGACAGACAGCAGTTCGAATCCCTGGTGTCCCATATGGTCCCCCAAGCCAGGAGCGATTTCTGAGCACCGAGCCAGGAGTAAACCCTGAGCATCACTGTCTATGGCAAAAAAAAAAAAAAATCTGGAAAACCTCACCAGAAGAAGAGTAACAGCTGCTTAGGACAGAATCAATGAGCTCTATGATTAACTGCATAATACCTTTAGAAAACAGCACAAGATAGTCTTAAAATAAATGGCTAACAAGAGAACCTTGTGATGACTTCCAGAGAAAGAACCTAAGAATCATCAGTGTTCCAGAGGATCAAGGAAAAAATCCCCTATGAAGAAGAAAACATTCGTGCTTACTCAAATCCTAGAAGCCCTGAGAGTAAAAGTTGAAAGAGATAAATATGAAAATAAGAATCCTAATAAATATGAAAATAAGAATCCTAATAATAATGATAAAAACAAAGATAAATATAGAATACTGAAAGCTGCAAGATTAAAGAAGGAAATCACATACAAAGGAGCATACTGATTAGTTACAGAAAATTTAACAAAGAAAACCATCTAGCCTGAAGGTAAGATATAATAAAATATATAGTGAAATGAATGCCTCAGTAAGATACTTACACAGTTAGATTAATTCATATTTTAAGGAACTATACACAATTTAAAGGATAATCAACAGCTCAGGAACTTCACAACCTAAAAACCAACTTTAAAAGAACCGAAGAAAGTACTTTAAGACAGGACAAACACCACTAGTTTCTACAGAAAGATGGCAAAAACATTCCATGACAATAACCACTGTCAATGTTCGTGTTCTAAATTAAGAGACAAATAGTGTCATGATGGATTAAAATATTAGATCCAATATTATGTTACCTTCAAAAAAGTATTTGAGGGGCCAGAGAGATAGCATGGAGGTAAGGCATTTGCCTTTCATGCAGAAGGTCATTGGTTCAAATTCGGGCATCCTGGCAGTGCCTGCCAGGAGCGATTTCTGAGCATGGAGCCAGGAGTAACCCCTGAGCACTGCCGAGTGTGACACAAAAACAAACAAACAAAAAAAAAAAACCAAAAAAAACATTTGAATATTTAGAACAAATATGACTCAAATTCAAAGGTTAGAATATAATCCTCAAGCAAACAATGCTCTCAAAAAGGCTGTGGTGGCCATGCTAATATCATACATTATAGACTCAAGCTCATAAAGGTTATAAGAGACAGAGAAGCTAATTTCTTAATAATCAAGAGATATGTACATTGGGGAAAAACTCATTCTGAAGAAAATATGCACCCAATTAGGGTGTGGAAAAAAAGACATCTCTGACAACACAATAGTAGTTAGATATTTCAGAACTGTTTTATCACCTCTGGATAAATCAACTGTACTAAAATTCAGCAAGAAAACATTGGCTTTGAAGTAACAAAGAAAAAAAAGAGGCTGTATATATGCTATATATAATTATGCTTAGTGTATATATATATATATGCCATAAATATATATGGATTTTTATTTGCCAAAATAACTGAATATACATTCTGCTTTAGTATACAAGGGACACTTTTCAAGATAGACTACATTTTGGGCACAAAAGATACTTTCATAAAATAAAAGGATAAAAATTGTATCAAATATCTTCTCAGACAATGATTCACAGAAAAAGCTCCCAGAAAAGATTTCCAAAATTAAAAGTATCATTAGAGATTATTCTGAAATTCTTCATGACTTTAAAAGAGAGAGAGAACATATAGGACATGAATAAACTATTTGACTTCAGTAATCTCCCAAGGCTGAACCAAGACAATTTAGGGTACTTAAATAGACCTATCACCATGGAGAAAACAGAAATGGTAATCAAAATTCTTCCCCAATACAAAGGCCCAACCCCTGATGTATTCTTTAGGGAATTCTTTAATACCCGTCCAGAGGAACTACTGTCAATCATTTTAAGTCTATTTCAAGAAATTTAAGAAACTGATAAAATCCCAAATAGTTTCTGTGAAGCAAGCATCACCATGATTCAAATACAGGCACACTGCCACATACATACATACACACACACACACACACACACACACACACACACACACACAATCCACATTCTAAACCAAAATCCTTGATGAAAAGAGATGCAAATATCCTCAACAAAATACTAGCAAATAAAACCCCATATTCACCAAAAAGATCATTCACCATAACCAAATTGATTCATTTTATAGATGCAAAGATAGCTTTACACATGCAAGGCAGCCAACATAATACACCATCTAAATAAAAGAAGAATCATATAATAAAATCACTAGTTGAAAACAAAAATTTAACAAGATCAAGCATCAAGGTCTGATAAATAATTTTTATTAACATGAGAATTATAGGAGCTTTCATTGATAGGTACAAATTAAGCTATATACTCAAAAAGGTAAAACTAAGTTTCTCATGTAAGATTTGGCACCAAACAAGTGTGACCTTTCTCGCCATATGTATACAATAATAAACTGTAAGTATTTGCCATAACTATTAGACAAGATAACAAGAGCTTCTAAATTGGAAAGGAAGAAGTCAAGCTCTTATTATTTGCAAATGATATAATACTATATTTAGAAAATCTCAAATACTCTACAAAATGCTTCTAAAAACGATAGATTTGTAAAATGACAGGCTAAGAATTAACATGCAAAAATTTATGAAATTTGAAATATAAAATCATGAAAGAGAAGAAAGTGCTATAATAAAAGGTATCTGTCTTTATTTCTGTAGTGCTCACAGGATTTTTAATTTGATATTTCCATTTGTATTGTTGTGGTGTCTCACTGCCTTTGTGTGTCTCACTGCCTTTGTCCCTTTCCCTGTCAAATTGAGGTTGAGAGTCTCTAGAAGGATTCTGTTCATATTCGCCTTATTTGATTTTTACCCCATTTTATTGCTTTCCTTTCCTGCAAACAAAAAACACATAACCAGAACTATCTAGTTCCATGTCTCAAATAGAGGGGGAAACAATGGATTGTCCCAAGACCAAACAGTTGTATGATCACTAAGTAGTAACTTTTATGATATTATATTTTTTTTGCCTATCATCCCCCCTGGATCTTCCAGGTGGAGGTGATTAGCAAATGTGAATAAAGAGCTTGTGAGGGAGGCAATTGAGGTCTTTTGACAGAACTGACGGAGAGGGGAGAGAGCTGTTGAGACTGTCAAAAGGCTTCTTTGCTGAACCTTTTGTCCCCTGGATTCAAGAACTGTACTGTTTTGTTTGTTTGTGGGGGGATTTATCTCTGGGGTCTCCTCTGGGAGGAGAACGGACGAAAGATGTTTCCCATTGGAAATATTTCCCATTGGAGATTATTTTTAAACTCTGAGACCACCAGGAAGGGATTCGACCTCCCCCCACACCTTATATTAGCAACCTGGGGGTTGAGGGTGGAGGATATGGGATGAAAGGTGGAGGGAGTGGAGTGGAGGACAACAAGAGTGGAGGGAGGAGAACTTTGGTGACGGGAATTCCCTTGATTCAATGTTAATATGTATGTAAAATATTACTGTGAAACATATGTAAGTCATCTGTTGGAATCAGCTTAAAAGGAGAAAGTCCTATACAAAAAGAAACAAAGAAAAAGCTACAAAACACTATTTCAAGTAAAAAAAATAGGACACAAGGAAATGAAAACATACCTCTCGTTTTATATTAGGAAGATTAATATAGTTAAATGGCTATACTCCCCAAAGCATTGTACAGATATATACAGTTCCCTATCAATATTCCCCCAATTTTTTTTTATTTGTTTGGTTTTTGGGTCACACCTGGCAGCGCTCAGGGATTACTCCTGGCTCTAGGACACCCCTGGATTGCACAGGGACCCATATGGTATACCTGGATTCGAACCACCATCCTTCTGTATGAAAGGCTAATGCCTTACCTCCATGCTATTTCTCCGGCCCATTCCCATGATTTTTTTTAGAGAAATAGATCGAATACGTCTGAAATTCATATGGCACAATCAACCTCCACAAATAGCTAAAGCAATCATTGAAAAAGAGTATAGGAGTCATTGTTTTCCCTAACTTCAAACTCTACTATAAAGAAGCATTAATTAAAATGGTATGGTATTGGAGTAAAGAGTGACCCTCAAATCATTGCAGTTGAACTGAATATCTAAAAACAAATACCTATATATATATAATATATATATAGTAATATTAGTAAATCTTAGATAAAGGAACAAAATATGCAAACTGTAACCAAAAAATCCTCTTCAACAAGTGTGCTTGGAAACTGGTCAGGTATGTTTAAGAAAATAAACGGTAACCTCTTTCTAGCACTGTGCTAAACTTCAAATCAAAATGAATTAAAGACCTTTATATCAGACTTAAATCCACAAGATTATTAGTAATCAATGACAATAAGTTTGCTTTCACGTTTAAACATGCTTATTACTAAAAAGAGAGTACATACCCAAGCATCATCTTTATAGTATATAAAGATGATAGTATTTTCAGCATTATCTTGTTTTAATTGCTGTAGTAAAGGATCAGAATAAATAAACCAATTAAAATGAATAATTACCTAAAATTCTAAATCTTAATTACTCAAGCTAAATTTAAAAAACAAACATATTGATTGGATATATATTGCAACATCTTTACAGAATACATTAAAATTTGTCATTACATTTTCTGATAGTAAATAGTGAGCTCAATTACTACAAGATATTCCAGACTTATTTTTGTTGAATGACTGACAAGAGACACAGTGCTTGTCAGCCTGCGAAGCTGATTTTTGTTTTGGTAGGTAGTTAAGGAAGGAAATTAGAAGAACTAAATATTGATAAATGAGTAGTCGTCTTACATAAGGAAATCTTTGTAGTGGAAAATTAGAAAGGAAAATTAATGAGGAAAACCAACAAAACTCTAAAGATACATTTTTTGCAAATGGATGACATAGTTAATTAATTTTCATTACATAGTAATGTATCATTTTTGAATTTTTTATTAGGGAGCATTTTCTTGACCTCCTACAATTTGAAGTCTCAAATTACATAGGACATCTTTAAATAATAATTTCCAAGTATAATTTAGAGGTTATTTAATCATTAATGTTTACATTTGAAATAATCACAGATCAAAAGATTTGCAAAATAAAAATATCTTTATGGTACTACATTCTGTCTACCAAAATAGTAACTTACATAGCTATAAAATACAAGCAAAAATTCACATAGAGTTTATTTCTATTGTATTACTTTTACATGCACAAACGTGTGTACCTTGAACACAATATAAAGCAGTGGTCTTAACCACTTGACTATGCTTAAATGGAGCCAATTTATCGGTGATTAAGATTAAAAGATATTGATACTGGTTATAGCTGTTGATCCATGAATGCCATGGCATGCAGGACAGGTATTGGTCAAAAATCTAAAAATGGTTTAAGAACTCTAGTGTATAATATATACATGTAGGTGATATTTAATGGCAAAACAAAAAATTTAAAAGTTTTAGAACTGATTCCACACCCTAAAATAATTCAATGACAAACTATGAGAATACACTAACTTTTATCAATTAACAATGAACACATAAAAACACAAAATACAACTACAATGCCATCACAATCACAGAATAGAATTAAATGCTGGCTGTGCTCACAAGGCCTTCCATTGACAATGTATGTACTGATTCTGTTCATTGGGACAGAGCCCCATAGTAAGTACAATGCTTAAAGCATCCCAAGTACTTTAATATGTGCTTATATATTTTTCCATACTACCTTATTTCCTGAACTATCTTCTTTATCTCTAGATTATTTAGAAACATAAAATTTGCATTTTTTAGAAAACTTACCCATTTGCCTTTTCTATTTTTATTTGATTCCAGTATAATTGGAGAATGCACATTTTTATTTAAATTTTCTTAATCTGTTGAAGTATATTTAAATTCAGAATACTGCCTCACTTGGTTAATATCCCTAAGGGTTCTGAGAGAATTATTAGAGTCCTGTATATAGCACAAATATATTTCCATACTGATTTTCTTTCTATTCTTCAAAAAAAACATTTTAGAAAAATGCTAAAGTTTCCAATGCCTGTGCTATCTATATAATTAGCTCTATCAAATTTTGTTTAACTCATTCAAAGACCATTATTTCCAATGCATACATATATAGAAGTATGTCTTCCAATCAAGCATTTTACCAGTATATAATATTCTCTTTTGTCTTTGGTATTTTTTTCAATTAAAGCTATGCTAAACTGTATTGCTCATTTAATTTTTTTGTTTTCTTTGACTATCTGTGTCTTATTTAGACATAATAGAATATTTTATTCTACATAACATAATTCTTAGATTATTTCCAAATTCTCATAGTAGCATCTATAGGTACCACAATATACATAAACAACTTATCAGTCTATGGAATCAATATGTTACCATTTAAGTGTAAGAACAGTATTTTCATTTAGATTTTATTTAATTTCATAAATTTCAAAAATTACAGCTTAGGTAATTTAGCTAAGTCTTTTGAGCATCAGATCAGTTATTGAATTTTTTAGTTAGCATTTGGGCCACACCTATGTTTGTCTAAACTGTATTGTACATAAATCCTGACTATATTGTATATAATTCCTGTGATATATAATCCCTCTCTTTCCCCTGCCTACCACCTTACAAATTCTCTTCTATCCTCTCTCCCCACTCAAACTTGATCCTTTATCTCTCCATATTTTAACACTTTTTATCCTCAGTTCTTAGGTCCTCAGGAACTGGAACATTCCCACCATCACAACCAGCTAGCTGCCAACCAGCTTCCAAAATGAAAAGACAACTTCCCATCCTGCCTTGCATCAGCCTGGGAAGAAGTTTCCACCTTCACTGCAGTTTATTTGTTCTCAGTGGCTTCTTTTCTCCCAACTCCCTTCGTTGTTGATTGTTGCATGCTGCCAGATTTAGTTTTGAGAAACCCCCAGCTCAAGGATATTTCTTGATCCATAACTGCTGGGAATCCTTTTTCAGACTCCAAAAGACCATGTCACAGGCTGAAGCTGTGCTTTGAATTTAATGCCAATTCATTCCCCTGAAGATTATTTCAAAAGATTTAAAAGTGATATGTATATTTCATTTGTATATCTCTTAGGTGTATTTCCTTAATAGGTATAATTTTTATTGTCTATTTTCTTATGTAAAGGTAGGTTTATCCATTTTTATATGTTTAGAAGGAAATTCTAGTAGATAAGTTTCTCTTGGGTTCTGAATTCATGTTAGATCCATGTTATAGGGATTGTTTAGCTTATTATTTTTACCACCAGTAGTGTGGGGAGCCGAAGCTGTTCCCCCCACATAACTGGACTTTGGCTGAATCATCTGCTAGCTGCTGACAGAGGACAATTGCCTATTCTTTAGCCAACGGGAAACTCTGCAAAGTAAATTTTGCTTACTTAAGGCCTGGCTTAACCGGGACCCTTTTTTGTTTCCGCTTTCGCTTTTATCAACTAGCTTATGGGCATAAAAAAAACAATAGCTTAGTTTATTATTAACCTTTTAAATGGTGTCTCAGGGGTTAATCTTTTATGATAGTTCAAAAGAACTTAAAGTTACAGCTAACATACCTCGGTGCCCCAAATTCTGGCCCCTTTTTTTATTATACATACCATTTTTATGCGAACGTGACAAATGTGACCTGTGGTTAAGTAAATTGTGCCTGTTTTCATTGGCTGTTTTAAAATGTTTTCTAAGTGTGTCATTGGTTGTAATCTCACTTCT
Organism: Crocidura indochinensis; assembly: GCA_004027635.1. NCBI lineage: Eukaryota > Metazoa > Chordata > Mammalia > Eulipotyphla > Soricidae > Crocidura > Crocidura indochinensis. The sequence goes on from PVKC010038411.1 coordinate 8,360, forward strand.
TTTTTTTTTTTTTTTTTTGGGCCACACCCAGTGACGCTCAGGGGTTACTCCTGGCTATTTGCTCAGAAGTTGCTCCTGGCAGGCACGGGGGACCATATGGGAACCGGGGGATCGAACTGCGGTCCGGTCCATCCTAAGGCAGGCACCTTATCTCCAGCGCCACCACCCGGCCCCCGTAATCTCACTTCTATGCGCCTTCTATACACCCCCCAAAAAAGGGTTTATATACCCCAAGCCTTTTTTTAATAAACAGTTTCAACCATCATCGTGTTGGAAGTTATTTACTAACCCCTTTGCCTCCACAGGTATTTTCACAAAAAAGCTGTAACACCCACATGTCGTTGTGATGGCTTCGTTGGTCCACAACCTTTCACAGCTGCTGGTCAGCTACAAAGGCTTGCCCTTCGGGGCAGAAAGGCTTGCCCTTCGGGGCAAACCCGAAAGCACTCACAGTTGGCGCCCAACATGTGTGTTTCCATCCTGCTCTTCTCTCTTCGGTCTAGTATCATATAACATTGTTCATTTTTGCATATGCACATTAAAATAGGACAGTGTTACATATGGAAAGAAGTTCTTAATCAATACATATAGGAAATCATAAATTTTATATTGCAATGGGTCTTTAACCCTAAACATTTTTCACAGTGACTTGTCTTAGGTTCAGATGATTGGACAATGACCATTCACCACTGAACCTTAGATTCCTTCTAAGAAAGTTAATTTTAAAGGAAAGAACTAAAGGGAAAAGATTATTGAGAGTGGAATAAGAGACAGTATTAGGTATAAGATGAGATAAGTAAATAATTACTATCTAGTAATGTAACCAGGGTATATTACGAAGGAAACATCTCTTACAAAGCTCTTTATTATAGAATGATAATGGGGTTAAGAGATAAGTCTTCTACAAATTTGACAGCACTTGATCAATAAGAAAATATATCTAAAATAGCATACCTTGGGATAAAATGGCTTTCATCACAATTTTAGAATTGCAATCCCTAGTGCAGTCTTTTCCAAAGTAGGGGATATTAACCTATGTGCTGGAATTGCAGAGGGACTTTGGTAGATTTGGAGCAGCACTTTATGCCTGGTCACTTAAAAATTAGAATTCTTTTTTTTAATAATAATTTTAATTTTGAGCAAAGTGGGTTACATATCTTTCACAGTAATATTTTAAGTACATATTAATATTGAATCAGGGGATTTCCCACCACCAAAGTTGTCTTCCCCTCACCCCTAATTTTTGCATGTAACGAAAGCTCTTGTTGGCAATAATATTTTAGTTACATGATAACTTAATGTCAGGGGGATTCCCTTCACCAAATTGTTCTCCCTACACCTCCGTTCCCATCCTACCTCCCATATCTACCTCCCTCAGTCCCAGGCCTGCTAGAGTACGTGGTCTCCCCTGTGTCTAACTTGCTACCCAGTGGTCTTACACCTGTGTGGACTTGATAGCTCCCTTATTTCCTCCTGTAACTGGGGGTCAGGACTAGATAGATCAAGTTACATGGTTTTGTTTGAAGAAGGGAAAAGTAATACACTGAAGTAAAAATCAAATACAGTGAAAATGGGTGGGGTCCTTCTAAAGGCTCTCATCCTCGGTTTGAGAGACGCAGGGGAAAACGGTGAATCACTCCAGCAGTCCAAAAAGGAGTGCCACGTGAAATAATATATCCAGTGAGCATTCCAGCAATAAAGGTGAACACCACATAAAAGCCATGATCTTGATATAAAAACATGGCAGAGCACATAAAGAAAGAAGAGAAAGGAAGAATATATATAAATATATATATATTGTACATATATTATTATATATTTTATATATATATGTAAATGGAGACATTAACTTTAATAACCACTCCAAAACAAAGAAATCAACAAAAGCTAGATAGATAAATAAAAAATTAAAATATAATAAAATAAATTTAAAAAAAGAAAAATGGGAGAAAAATTATTTTGTGCCTTTTTTTTTCTCTTTTTCCCTCCTGCACAGGCACAGTAAATATTGGGGTCAATCAAAGAGGAATTCCCTTGGCCTAAGAGATACAGGTTTTCTCCACCCTTAGAGCATATTGTCATGGGATTAACTATAGACTCTGTACAGACTCATTTATTCTTCTCTTGGTGCTTATTAGATTTCTTGAGATAACAAATAAAAATTTTCTTTGCGAAGGGACCATAGGTCAAATAAATTTGGGAACTGTTGCATTAGAGCAAATGCCAATTTTAAGACGCCTTTGTAAGAGATCAGAGTGGTGGAGCAAGCGGTAAGGCGGCTGCTTTGCCCACGCTAGCCTAGGACGAACTGTGGCTTGATCCCCAGGCATCCCATATGGTTCCCCAAGCTAGGAGTGAGTTCTGAGCGCATTACCAGGAGTAACCCCTGAGCATCACCGGATATGTCCTCAAAACATAAAAAAAAAATGTTGAAAAAAAGCATAGTACAAAATAGTACATATATATGGGTATGGATTATAGGTATATGTCACATACATATATGTACATATATGACTAGGTTTGAAAACCCCTGTGAAGAATGACTTTTTTTTCCTCAAAAATTTAACCCATTTCTAAAATGCCAACCTAAAATAGCAACTTCAGTCTCCTGCTGAATACTGACGAGATTAATTAAGGTAGGTAGAACTGACTGCTATAATTGAATTACAATCTGTTCAAAGAGCAGTTGCTGACTTATCCTTTGTATTTTATTGACCCTTTTATGAGTTCTACTGCTAAATCAATTCTAATCACTGCATCAACTGGAAAAAGTTCACTTTCTACTGCCAGATAAATTATAGTCTCGCAATCAATAGCTGGAACCTCAGTTTTTATTTTTTCATTAAAAAATTACCAAAACAACAAAAAATAAAACATTATTATAACAAGGGGAAAGATAATAACTCTATTTTTGTACTAAAGAGAAACAAAACTAATTCCAGACAAATATTTTACTATACATTTTTATGAAATTTATTTGCATTAAAGTGTTTTCTTTTAATTAACTCAGTATAATACTTGAAATTTATGACTCTTTTGTTATATTTTCTTTAAAAATATTGGAGTTGTAGGCTATATATTCTGTAGTTCTCAAGGCTCACTCTTAAGCCTGCTAAAAAAAATTCACTCCTGGCATAGGTTTGGAGAACATATACAATGCCTGGAATCAAACCATATTGAACCATATCAAATCATGGGTTATATGCAAGGAAAATTCCTTAACAATTGTAATATTTCTATGACCCAATTTAAAATTTTAATTACTAGGCTTCACATTGATTGAGCCAATCCTTTGGTTCTTGTTTCATTATTTGGGGAGGGGATAAAGTGGCTTTTGTTTCTTTATTGTTGTTTTTCTTTTTGATTTTTACTGTCTATTTAGGGAAGTTTGGGTTTAAGGGAAATATCACTTACTTGTTTTTCTATTACACAATATTACAAAATATTGGACATAATAATATCTTTTCAAAACTTTAATATCAAGCATAATTGTCTTATTTAATAACTGATACTTCTGACAAAGTTGTAAAACTGACAATATTATCAATTTACCAATTTTATCTTTAAGATCATATTTTTATATATTTAAAATCATATTGCTATTTTCCTATAGCTATTATTACTAAAGTTTGCTTAAGAGTTTCTTTCTTTGCACATAAATTTTTTTTCTTTTTTTTAATATAATTTTTATTTTTAAACATGTTGGGTTACATATCATTGGCAATCATATTTTAGGTACAAATTAACATAAAATCAGGGGAACTCCCATCACCAAAAAGTCCTCCGTCCACCTCAGTTCCCATCCTAGTTCCCATATCCTCTCCCCTACCCCCCCCCCCCCCCGGGTTGCTAAAGCAAGTGGTCTCCTCTGCGTCTAATTTGCTACTTGGTGTTCTTACACCTGTTTGGTCTTGGGAAGTGGGACTAGTCAGTATAAGTTATGTGGATTTGTTTGAGAAAGAAGAAAAAAATAGAAGATAAAGAAAAAAATGGATAAATAAAAATAAGTAAATAAAAAAAGAGAGAGGGATCATATACTCGAAGCATGGGTGGAGTCCTTCCAGAGGCTTTCATTATTGATTTGAGAGGGGGGGGGAATGAAAGTGGCATAGAATAACCGTACATAAAGAATCGTCAGATGAAATATCCAGTGAGCATTCCAAAAAAAAAACAAAACAAAACAAAACAAAAAAACAAAAATAAAAACAAAAACAAAGACAAAACAAAAAAAATCATATATATATGGCCATGGTATTGAGATAGAAACGTGGCAGTAAACAGAAGAAAGGAAAAGAAGAGAATAAATATATATACATATACTTGGAGACATCCACTAAAGTAGTTAATCCACAATAATAAGATCAACAAAAGATAGATACATAAATAATGATAAAAAAAAA
>PVKC010038412.1:0-12744 GCA_004027635.1 Crocidura indochinensis
ACACACACACACACACAATTGAATGCACCCAACAATTATTTTCTCAATTACTGTAGATTTTCAGGTCCTTTGAGACTGTGAATCAGAGCTTCCTTGGATTCACAGATAATACTGAAATGTTTTTTAAATGCATCATCTACATTAAAAATTGTAATAGTCACAATAACCCTAAATTGTGAGCTCAAAATCCATGCCATTTCTTTTCTTTTGGGTATAAATGAGTTGTCCCTTTTCTGGTCACAAAATAGTTTTTTCTTTGATCTGCATCACTAATTGCAAAGGCACATATGTATTAAACGTCAATGAGTAGCTATTAGACAGCTGAAGGATTACTATAATGACATTTACAAAAGGCACTAATGTTCTAATAATGTATTGGTATAGAATGTGGGTACGGCTTATTCTACAAGTTCATTAAATGCAACTCAATGTGGACCATGTTCTCATCTTTTAATTTTTTTACAGAATAAAAATGTGTGTAAAGCCCTCTCTGTCTATGTGTTGATCTATGTAGATTTCTATCAAAAATTATTGGGGTGTTTATATCTTGTTTTTTTAGGTGCTCTAAGATAGGATCCTGGGAGCTAACAAAATGTCACTTGTCTGGCAGACATCATGATTTCTTGGGAAAAACTTTTTCTTCTCTAACCTGGACGATTAATTATTATATAATGTATTTAATCCACACAAATTTATTTTTTGGTCTGTGCTATGCCAGCAGTGCTCAGAAGTCATACCTGGCTCTGTGTTCTCGAGTAAAGCAGTTCTGGGTAAAGGATCAGGGTTGGCCACACGCATGGAAAATGCCTTAACTCCTGCACTACTTCGCTGATCCCAAACATTAGATTGTAAGCTGTCATTTTTATGAGTTTCTCAGAAAAAAAAACTATAATCATCAACCATAGTCACTTTTAAGACGATTTATAATTACATGAACAAAATATATCTCCATCACTTTGTGACAGAAAATACATATTGATTGTTGACATGTGCTTAATTTCCAGAGTAATAAACTACTTTTAGTCTTTTAAATTCAATACTATTAGAAAGTTGTGGAACACATACTTTGAATAGTGCAAAGAAAAAAGTCCATTATTTTTAGAAGGTAGAATGTTAATTGGAAAGTAGAGTAAAAAGGAGAGAGAACTCCCCACCCCTTCCTCTCTTCTCTATCTTCCTCCCACATGGGGAGGAACTTAGCATAGGACTAAATTTAAGACTTAGTTTTTACTCTGATTTGCCATCTTATTTTTCTTCTCAGTCAAATGATGTATTTTTACTTTGAAATAGTATAAATTAATAACCTGGATCTTAATAACCTACTGTTCAAGTAATAACCGTAGCCTCATGTTGGTAGAAGAAACCATTTGAGGTAAATTGATGACTACTATCATCGGGTCAACCAATATAAATCAGCCATCAAATGAAAAGGAGCACCCCAGACATTGGCAGTTATTTTTAAAAATCAATCACAATCCAAATGATGGCATCCATCTCAAAGTACAATTTCCCACTTCTCCAGAGTGTATATATTTCAGCCTGAGCACTAAAGTTGACAGAGAGCCACAGTGAGATGAAGGGTCTTTAAAGATGGTTTTAAATATTTCCAAAGGCAACTCCTAAATTGCATTTTAGTGGTGGGATTTCAAGTACATATATTCGAGGCAAATAATTTTTCCACATCAGTTGGGAGTATCAGAAGTCAATTTTACTTGAACAATTTTCTGACCAACTTAGGTCATTAATATTGTTTTTTTATGAAATAATAAAACCATATCAATGATTTGAAGTGGACCTCTGGGGAGGTAGGCATCTCTCTCAAGTATGGCAAAAGATCTTTGGGACCACTCTGTGAAATATTTTTCCAGCCAGGTTCTACTTGAGTCAAGGAATATGCTATCACTGATACAACAGAACTGGAGTGTACAAGTCTTATATAAGAGTTTTCAGGACAAGGATCAATCAAGCAAGAGATAGAAATGGAAACTGTGCCATCTCTCACACCAAATCTCATGCCAGACAATTAATCCCATCCTTAGACCTATCTCCTGAGTCATGACTTTATTATCATTAATATATTGTTTTTGTTTTTGAGCCACATTCAATGATGCTCAGGGGTTACACCTGGCTATACACTCGGAAATTGCTCCTGGATTGGGGGACCATGTGGGATGCCAGGGGATGGAACCTTGGTCTTAGGTCAGCTGCATGCAAGGCAATCACCAAGCTGCTGTGCCACCACTCAGGTTCCATCATTAATATTTTTCATATAAACATTTTTACATATAGTCAGATGCTTAAAAATGAGATACCTACTTATACAGAATTACCCAACTGAAAAAATATTTGAAAAAAATCATTTGTTCCTGTCTACCATCTTTTTCAAATTATCTATTTTGGTTTTTTGGTCCATGCACAGCAACAGGGTTTACTGGCTCTGTGCTCAGAAGCAGCTCCCGGGACCATATAAGATGCTGAGAATCGAACCCGGGTCCGTCCAGTCAGCCACATGCAAGGAAAATACCCTACCCCTGTGCTATTTATCCTTGTGTTATTCACCTGCCCCTTCTGCTACTTTTTAAATGTATCTCTTTATTCACTTCCTTATTTTCAACTCTCTTTCCCTCTCTCTTAATTACTGTTGGGTACTTCCTCAGTTCATAAAATCATGTAAGCAAATCTTAAGCATATTTTATTTTACTTAAAATTACTTCTGTCTGAAAGATAAAAAAATAAGCTTGGGCTGGTAAAATAATACAGCATATAAATACTTTCTGTGCACAATCAGCAGCAGCACACCTATGGTTTCCAAGCTGTGCCAGGAATGATACCTGAGCACAGAGCAAAAGATGAATCCTGATCACCTTTAAGTGAGACCAATGTGAAAAGAAAATACAATGATAAATGTCTATTTATATTAAACAAATGCCACTGTATATATTTTTCAGATTATTTGTCCAAAGCATTTGGTTAGTTTTCTTTGTAATGCCACTATTGTTTATATTATATGGCCCTATATGATATCTAAAACTGATTCACCATGAAGAGTATTTTCTAAACACATAAACATTAATTTCCTAATCAACTTTATTCACAGAAATTGCTGATGCATGCAAGCAAGAAAAAAACTAAGCTTTGTATAAGCAACAGATAGGGACGTCCCTCTCATTTAAATCAGTGGTAGAGGCCTGTAGTCAGTTGAGTGGCTATGGGTTATAGTAATTTTGAATATTGATACTATATTTTAATTAATTTTCAATTTTATAAACTAAAATAATAACATGCATATATTTTTTATTCTTTTTTTTCTTTTATTTTTTTTGGGGGGTCACACCCGGCAGTGCTCAGGGATTGCTCCTGGCTCCATGCTCAGAAATTGCTCCTGGCAGGCAGGCACGGGGGACCATATGGGGCACCGGGATTCGAACCGATGACCTTTTGCATGAAAGCCAAACGCCTTACCTCCATGCTATCTCCCGGGCCCCAGACATGCATATCTTATACTATGTCAAATTTTACAACATTGATTTTATTAAATCATAGCACTTGACTGAGATAACCATTCATCAGTGAATATGCTTTAATTATTTAATTTCTGAAATAATAATCCCTCCTGGTTTTCTTTTTTTTTTAATTTTTATTGTGACCAAAGTGCATTACAAATCTTTCACTGCATCATTTATGGTACATAGTGACAATGAATGAGGGGCATTCCCACCACCAGTGCTGTCCTCCCTCCACCCATGTTCCCAGCATATATGCCATATCTCCCTCCGTTACCCCCCAGAATGCTAGTGCAACTGGTCTCCACTTTACAGCTTGTTGTAGATTGAGTATCCATTCCATTGCCATTGGAGATGAAAAGGATTAGAAAAAAGGGAGAAGCAAATTTGGTAACAACTATCAAAAAAGAAAGAGAGGAAAAAATGGAAGAAAAAAGAAAAACATGCACCCAGAAAATAAAAATAAAAATAAAAAAGAAATCACCAAATAATAACCACAAGAGTGAAAAAGAAAGAGAAAAGTGGAAGAAAAAGAGAAGGAAAATAAAGTCCAAAACTAACAAATAAAAACAAAACAAGAAAAAGTAGGGGTGCTGGAGTGGCAGGGTTTGGCTTTCCCACAACTTTTTTTTTTTTTTTTTGGAGAACAAAGGAAATTCCTGTGGCCTAAGAGATTCAGGATTTCTGCATCCTTGAAGCATACCATTCTTTTATGCTTAGCTTTCTTATGCTATTGTTTCAGATTTCACAACTGTTTACGAGTGAGTTCATTATTCTCCATGTAGTAAGTTATCAATATTCCAATCCTTGGTGGCTTAACACTCCAGCTCAGCTTCCTGCCCAAAATTCTAACACTTTCTGCCATAGACATGAATCAGTCAGTTTCAAAGTTTAACCTGCCAAGTGTAAATCAAACCTATATGGTAAGAGTTTATCTAGATCAGCAGATGAAAATGCCACCCTTTCAAAAATTCTTTTCATTAGTGTTTTCTTTTTGTTTCAGAGCACAATTCTTTCCACAAAAAGACAACATTGCCTCTACTTTCAAAATGAATGTAGAATGTGTCAAAATCTTTCCTAACACTTTGTAGAATTTACTTTTTTCAGAAGTTCTACAGCTCATTGTGGGACACACTTTATTAAACATCAAACTCGTGGACCACAGGCCGCAAACGGCCCTCCATAGAACATTTTGTGACTCTGCCCTAGAGGAATCTTTTTTTGTTTTGTTTTGTTTTGTTTTAGTTGTTTGGGTCACACCCCCCAATGTCCAAGGCTTGCTACTGACTTTGCACTCAAGGATCACACCAACTTTGCCTACTGTGGCCCGTAGGTAAATTGAGTTTGAGACCCCTGCAACCTGTTTTGTTTCACCATTGTCATCCATTCACCCACCTTCAATCCATGACTCTGAAAATTTCACTCCAGTTTTCTAAAAAACTTCCCATCGCTGTCAGATACCAGGTGAGGTTGTCATCAGGACTTATATGCAGATTGGTCCTGTCACATTTATACCTTTCTCTTTGTGTTTCTACATTTTAGTGATTTATGGAGTATGTATTGGTATCTCCTTTTCCTTGATTATAGAATATTGGATTGTGCCAAATTCTAAGTTTCTAAGTTCTGTTGCAAGATTACTTGCCTGGGAACTCAGCAACACACACATATACATATATATATATAGATATTAATGTAATCCTGATGTTGTGTATATTTATACATTTATATGTATATACATATATATAAATTCTATAGAATTTGGCTGCTAAAATACAAGATGATAGTTTTATTGTATATTGCAGAAAGGTCTATTATTAGATTCCCACCCTCATAATATGTATTTAAGTGCAGAAGACATATCTACCTGTGATTTAGTCTGTTACATTCTAGATCCTTAGAACAGAAACTACAAACTATAAATCTATTTGAAAACATTTTCACAAATGTCTTTTCATTAAGCATTTGCATTTTCTAAATGAGGAGCAAATAGTTATCAAAGTAAATACTTAGGATGTTAAGCTTTGACATGTTTATTTTAGTGTCTGTTAATGTCCTTTAATTGCTGGCAGAAATTATTGATTTTCACATTGCAGTAAGAAAATTAGAGGGAAGAATTTAAAAGCAACGCAAAGAACTAGCCTGCCTATTAGCTTAAGACTTTTCAATAGTTGTTTTATTATAAGAAGTCATAAGTTATTTAAGAAAGAAAAATGCTTTTAACTCTTTTAATTTGCTTTATTTGTGGATCTCACCAGCCTGTACTTAAGATTAACCCCTGGTTTGTATACAGGGACCACTCTCCATGTGAGGTGCTGGGGATCATATCCAGTGAAACAGAGAGCAATATAAACATCCTTCTGCTGAACTATATCTGTTCACTTCTTACAGTTTTTATATAGTAAGAAAGTATCAGACATGGCTCAAATTTGTAAAAAAAAAAAAATTACCCCTTGTTAGGAGTGAGTTTTGACAGTCAATAATAATAGTTAATCATTTTTATCTCTTAAGAATTAAATATGTTACCACTACACTGTTTTATTCACTCAGGATTCATTATTTTAATATAATGAACTTAAGTTGAAAATCCCTTTAAAAATGGGTGGTGGGGCTAGCACAATAGTTATAGCACTACTAAACAACCACGGTTGTCTATAACATCACCTGGAAACAATCCTTTACCGGGGAAGACTCTACCACTGCTATGGCATCTACCTACTCAAAAGAGACTTCCTTTAACACCCAGAAGATTTAACAATAACAACGACTGCTTTCAGGACAGGGGTCTCTTCATTGCCCTCTAATTGTGAGGTGAAACTAGAGAACACTCCTCATCATCCTGACTTCAATGTAGGATATGCACAGATTCCAGGATCTTTAACTAATGGTGGCCTGACACCAACAACAGCGACTGTGTGAAAAATAAAAGTGTATTGGCACTAAAGACAATGGATTGGACAATCTAGTATGCCTGGAGCCTAGAGTTGGTCTTATGCCAGAAAACTTCAGGGGTAAGGTCTCCTTGTATTTATGTCAATGCTTTTTCTTTTCATGTTCGCCATGTTTCTCTGGGCCTAAGCAGACAACAATTTTCACTCTAACATTGTTTTTGCTGTGCTCCTTTGACTCATCCTTAAAACAAGAGAGAGAAAAAATAACTTTGTCTTTGTTCTTCCTGAAACAAATGTATTATGCTGTGTCAACGACTAATAAAATCATATTAAACTTCAGATCAGGAAGTCTCAGGGTCTATCACTTAAACTTTTGAGTTTAATTTAAATTAATATGCATGTGCATGAAACGGTAAAAAAAAATTTCTTCAACGTTAAAGGAGTTAGATAAAATTTGTGGCTTTAGATTGCTTTGCATACTGCTAAGAAATGTTATAATGTACCACAATCTGGGGACTTGAGAGACAAAATAATTGTGCATGTGTTTTGTTTTATTTTTTTATTTTTTTATTTATTTATTTATTTTTGGTTTTTGGGTCACACCCGGTGATACTCAGGGGCTACTTCTGACTATGTGCTCAGAAGTCGCTCCTGGCTTGGGGGACAATATGGGAACCAGGGGATCGAACCACGGTCCATCCTAGGCTAGCACAGGCAAGGCAGGCACCTTACCTCCAGCACCACCGCCCGGCCCCTGTTTTATTTTTCTTATTTTTCTTTGGCTGAAAGTTTAAAATTAAAGTGTCAGCAAGGGGATTTCTGAGAATTCTGTTTATTGGTGACCGTCTTCCCACTATAACTTCACCTTGTCCTCTTTCTTTGCATTTTTTGCCTTCTTAAAAAGAAAAAAAAAAGAATAACTCCTGGCACTGGAGTCAGGAACCACTTCACTGCTCAGAAGATCTCACGGGATGATGGAGATTGAACCTTGGTTGACAGTATACAAGGAAAGAGCCTAACCTATGTACTCTTAGGTAAGAAATTTTAGGTAACAACCTTAAGTACTCTTAGTAAGGCTCTTAGGTAAGAACTCTTAGATAAGAAACTGGAATACCCTGAGGTAAGAGCATTGAGGTAAGACATTACCTGTTGTACTTATCTGCTGTACTTTATGCCTTCTCATACTTATGTTATCTTAATTATTACCAAAAGTCTCTTCTGAGAAAAGTGCTAGAAATAGTCTGAGCAGGTATGGACATAGCCTATAACCCACTCTACTAAAAAAATAAATAAAACAACTAAAAACACTAAACACTAAAAAAGCAAACAAAGAAATACCCACTAAACATTCCAGTCCTGTAGTGTAGGTCTGGAATGAAGCTTCTATATTCAGAGATTGGTAAATCTCAGCTTCTGAGTTTTGGGCTACAACAGGTCTACTTGGTGCCAATTTTTGTTGTTGTAGTTGTTGTTTTGGGTTATTCTTGCTGACTCTCAGGGGTTACTCTTGGCTATGCGCTCAGAAATCACTCCTGGCTTGGGGGACCATATGGGATGCTGGGGGATCGAATAGTCTGTTCTACATAGCTTGGGCAAGGAAAATGCCTTACCGCTCGTACCACTGCTCCTGACAAATGTTTGCTTTTTCCTGGCAATGGATGCCATTTCTCTTTTAACCATCCCTCTGTTCCATAACCTAAAACGTTTATGGATGGTTGACTTGCTTACAATGATACGCATTTAAGTCATATTATCCATTTCAAGGATAGTTGAGAGCATGTAGAAGTGAAAATGAAACAATGAAAACATGATATCTTCAATTCCTTAATATCACATTTTATTCAAAATAGAAACCCATGGTCTGGAGCAATGGTGCAAGCAGTAGAACGATCTTCCTTACATGTGCTAACTGAGGACGGACCATAATTCGATGTCCTCTGTGTCCCATACAGTCCCCCAACCCAGAAACAATTTCTGAGCACATAGCCAGGAGTAACCCCTGAGCATCACTGGGTGTGGCCCAAAAACCAAAAAAAAAATAGAAACCCAATTAATTTGAGTAGAGTATGAAAAATATAGTATCTCCCCATACTTAATCCCAATTTCAGCTTGATTTGTTGACAATTTTACGTCAAGTCTCCTATTCAAGTGACAATTATTTTATACACATTTCTCTAAAACAGGCTTTCTTGGGAAAACCTCATAGGTTGCTCTGTTCTAATTTCTTCAGATGCATCTATAACCTTTCTTTACTTAGAATGAGGTCAAATAAAACTTGCTCATAAAAGTCTGCTTAAAGTGTTAGTTCCTCAAATATGTTTTGTACTGCACACCAAGGCCCCTTCTTTGGGAAATGCTATAGCTTCTATGGGAAAATTAATGTGCTCCCAAACCGAAGTTGCCAGACAAGCTACTCACCTTAAGCAAATTTGCTTTGAGCCATTGGTCTCTTAGCTGGGGAAAACATCTTTATAACAAGAACCTTTCAGGTACCTCGAGACTCGAGTTCCTTAGCCCCAAGTTGAAATAAACACCCATCACATATAGCTTAGAACATTCTGTGCCTTGCCATTATTTTCCTGATGATGAATATTTATTTTTAGCGAGGAGAGGAAGAGAACAAAATGAAAGGTTATGGGGGCTTGAGAAGAAAAGATGGCACACATAGCTTCACTTTTGATGGATCCAGTCTCCTGTGCATATAAGAAGGAACTTTCTAGTTGCACTAATTCCCTTCCCCCTCTGGCTAAAGTGTCAGCACTCAGCTGTACAGCAACCTGATGTACAGAGGATTTTAGGAAAAGGCATAATACACATTTTTATTTAAAGTATTTTTAAAGGCATGAAATATAATCTCTGAATTAACTTCAAAGAGACTGAAACCTGATAGAGATAAGAAGCGCTTAACTTCCCCAGTCAAGTGGCCCTTTGAAGACCTTCAATTGTATTTCATGCAGTCCCCACCTCTCTCTCACTTGAGGGAAACAGAAAGGTAGACAAAGATGAATCTTCTAAACTACATTATATATAAGAGCCAAGAGAACCGCTAAGGTATTCATGAGGATCATAAACTACTGTTTGTGGTTGGCAAAACTTAAAATATAACTGAGCTCAATGAGATAAAAGAGTGACAGGGGATATAAATTATCACATTCTATTATTCTACATGTGGGACTCTGATTCCAGGTCTCTTTTCTTCCTTTAAATAAGAATCCAGAAGCCCTATCACGTATTTTGAAATTTTCTTTGCTGTTTCTATCTTATTAAAGAGCATCTACACCTTTTCAAAATGTGTGATTTTTTAACCTAAAGTATAGGTTTTTCTTTTTTATATATGTTCAGATCTTATACCTAAAACTTATAATGCCAGCTGGGAAAAAAATAGTTGCTCTGTAGTTCTTTGACCACAGGTATTTCATTGAATGTCTTTACATGCTAAAGTTGCTTTATATAAAATTATTAACTTCAGTGCAGATGGAATTAAATGGGACATATATGCATATGTATTTCTCCTTTAATTAAAATGTAATCAGAAACACAATTACAGATTCTCACCTATGAATTAAAATGCTTATTTTTTTCAAAAGAAAATTTTGTTTGATGTTTTCCTTTGAAATATAAGAAATATACAACAAAGAAAGGAGGATAAAGATGCTATTGGAAGGCAAACACACATTTGCAAAGCTAATTGAGCAAATTCACCACCATTTGACATTTTGCTAAAAGAACAGCAGTCTTGCAGCTGGATAAAAGAACAATGCAAACAAAGAGAGAAAAATACACAGTCTAAATTGATCTGTTGGACCCCATAGTACTAAGATAGTCCTGTATAAAGTGTGAAATTGAACTGCAAGTAACAAAAATTTTTTGCCTTGTTTTTAAGATCAGATAATTCAAGATCAGATCATTTTTAGATTATCTTTTTTCTTCAATCTCTATCCTCTTTTTCTAAGCAATTAACCTATTTAAAAGACAAGAGAATAAATCCCTAAACCTTCAATGGGATAACAGGTACAACACAAATAAGGAAATAAAATGTTCCCATCAGGAATTTAATAGTTTTAAGAACAGGGAGTTACAAGAATTGAAGAGAATTCGAGACTGAACATGGAAGGAATTATCTTCCCAGATCAAAATAATTGAGCACACAAATTTGCTATTATAATGAGTTGAATTGTAATGAGTTAAACTATTTTTTCAAACACTTAACTTTTTAAGAGAAAATATTCTATACTCCCTAAAAGTAACTCAATACTTGCATCATTTCATCAGCCATCATTGCATTGAAGCTATTACTAAAATGAAATTACTATGGTTAATATAGCTGGGGTCATACTGTCATGATGTATATATAGTGTTTAGCAATATCTGAACTATATAAGAACAACAGTAACAACAATAAAAAATATGTTCTTTAATCTCTGTATGAGATGCCAAACAGCTGCCAAGTTAAGAAGCCAACCACACTTTCTACATAACAAACATCCCCATGGACCTCATCAAATTCCAACAAAATATTTCATCCATAACTGATAGGATTCTGGTTTCAGGTGATACCACAGCCTTTTAAGATACTTATAAGATATTTTCCATTGAAACTGGATGGTCAGAAACATCTTTTATATGCAACTGGAAAATAATGTGTTTTTTTTTTTTCCTTAACAATACAGCCTATGATCATGGAGAGATAAATTTATCAAGTTGGCTTTGATTTGGGGATGTTGGTTTCTTTTTGTTTGTTTGTTTTTGTAATTAATTGCAGGTTTGATTTTGGGTAAATTTCATTTGTTAAAATGGCCAATGAAGATCTTTGTCCATAAATTGGCCCTCTAATGCACATATTATTTTGTTTTACTATACTTGGGTTTGGGGGAACTTTTCAAATAGGCTCCATGATTTAAAAAACTGATAGTCTTCAGGTTTAGAAAAAAAATATGCACAAAGTTATTCTGGGGATATTTTGTTTGTTTGTTTGTTTGTTTATATTATATTAACACTGGCCACAATTTGTTTACATATTTCTGTGCCTTTAGTATATTTTCTATTATTAAATTATGAGGGTTTTTGTTTGTTTGTTTTTAATTGTGGTGGTATTGAGCTAAGGAATGCCACAGCAGAATTTTCCTGTTTTATTGGTCTTATGAGCACTTTGAATTTTGTCTTAATAAAACCCAGTAGGAATATTTTTTCCATGGTTTTGAAGAAATGGGTATATCTACTTAAATTGTCCTTACCTCACTCTAGGCAAGATGTGTGGAAAGGAGACAGCTTGAAATGTTGGCTGGAAAAGAAATATTACTGTAAGGAATGCTTCTGACATTCAGCTCTGCATGCTTTCTCCCTTCGTTTCTTCTTCTTAGGGAGGTTTTCAGCAGTCCCCTGGCAGAGTGAAAGCCACAAAAACTTGTGTGTGTGTGTGTGTGTGTGTGTGTGTGTGTGTGTGTGTGTGAAAATGCTTTCCATACTTTAGTACTGAGTCCCTCCTTCTGAACTTTCCTTTCCATACTTTAGTACTGAGTTCCTCCTTCTGAACTTTCCATATGAAAACATTTAAATGAACAAGGACAGCTGACTTAGCTCTAGATGCAGTGAGAATTATGCACACTGGAAATGATACCAAGGATTTCAGGGCATTATCTAAAAGAAATCAGTGATCTCAGAAAATTGTTTGTCGAGAGAACAAATTATCGTCATATCTCTGTGAGCAAGGTTTAATTCATGAATCAATGACAACTTAATATTGAAACAAAGAATTCTTTCCTTTTTGAAAATTCTCTGGCTATTCTTTTTTCACTCCTACACTGCATCTTCTCTATGAAATCATATAGATTGGAAAGAAAATACAAAGGTTTATAGAAAACCCCATGCGTGTAGTATTCTTTTTGTTTTTTAAACTTTATTGATTGAATGATTAAATGATTGTTTTTTAGACAACACTCAGAGACACTCTGGGGTTACTCCTGGCTCTGGGCTCAGAAATCTTGGTTGCTTGGGGACCATATGGAATGCTGGAATTGAACTGGGTCCCTCCAAGTTTGCTGCATGAAAGGCAAATGCCCTACCGCTGTGCTATCCCTTTGGCCCCAGCATTGTAGATTTCTTTACTATGCAGATAATCTCAAAATACAGAAAGCAATGATTTTATAACCTATTATCATTCAAGCAACTTCTGTTTAGATTCTTTCACGTCCAGGTTGGTCCTTAGTATTCTACAGTAACTCTAATGTTGGAACTGTTTGAATTGCACTTTGAGTATAGAAACAGAGGAGAAATTCCTAAATGCTACAGTCTCACTCTCAAAGTACTTTACAATTTTATATAGTCAACTCTGCATTTTACTCAAAAAAAAAAAA
>PVKC010038413.1:0-12876 GCA_004027635.1 Crocidura indochinensis
ACACACACGCATACACATACAATTAAGTCTTACGTTTAGTAGGTACCTTCTTTGTATCATTCACATATTATTCTACATATTTTTGTGGGGTCTGGTATATAATTAGGGGGCAGAGATGTGTAGGCTACAGCTCAAGAAGTTCCTGTTTGGTAATCTAGAGAAACAGATGATCATAGCAAAATATGCTTAGAATTGTGCTAATAAGGAGCAGAAGGGGTAGAAAGTGAATGAGGCAGATAATGAAGAAATGTTCATTCCACCAAAACAACACATGCCAAACAAATGAAAAACAAGCACACAATATACTAGAAAATCCTCAACTGCAGGGGTAGAATGAGAAGAAATCATTGGAAGAGATCAGAACTCACTGGATAGTATCAGGATTTTGGATTATAGCCAATGGTGAAAGGAGTCATTAAAAGGTTTTCAACAGGGATCAGCAAACATTTTGAAAAGATCAGGCTGGTTGTAAGGTGGGGGATAGACCATCTGGCCAAAGCTAAGAGAGACAGAGGAGCTGACATCTTAGCAGAAGTCTAGGGAAGGATAATGAAGCTATCATCACGGGGAGCTGTGGGGCATCCAAAAGAAAGACATGAAGAGATTTCTGAAAAACTTCCAATTCGAACCAGTATTCACACATCTCAGCCTAGAGCATTTCAGTCTAGAGCTACCGCTATAGCTCTATAATAAGGCTACACTTTGATTCAACTCCATGCCAAGGGGAGCCTTGTACTGGGACCCCAGGCTGGAGAACTCTGTTTCCAAAAATCCCCACCCCCTGAACACCATAGCTCTGACTCCTTGCTAACTGTCCCTATGCCTCCGTGGAATTCAGTTCCTAGAGAACAGATTACCTGGATGGTAAAGCACAAATCATTCTCCTCCAGCTTTCAAATATTGCTGAGCACATGCTGTGGTGATTCTATTTTGTAGCCTCAGCTTCCATATTTTTTATTGAGTTGCAGGGGGTGCACGCAGAGGGAAACCTTGATGCCTGTGTGCTTTTGGAACATGCAAGTAAAGAAAAGGGTCTTAAATAATTTAGAACTGTCCTCAATTTTTCCAGCTGTCTCCTTTCCCATCTCTCCAAGGGATGCCAAAAAGTAACCTTGCACTCGTGAAAATGTTCATATTTCTAGAATCTCAGGAAAGGGGGGAGGCAGAAAAGTCACAAACATTCTCTTTTTAAATATCTCTCGTATCCTATTTTCCTCAATGACAGCAGAAAGCATACACAATGGGGTCTAGTGAAAAGATCTTGCATTCCTCTCCACCCCTGCCCCCACATGGCATTGAATTAGGGAATGAAAGAGCTGCAAACTGAATTTAGAAATAATCTACTTCAGAGATGGAGAATACCTGGCAAGGGTACAATAATTCTTGCCCACACCCTAAGCAGACATAGATAATCCATCTCCAGAGGACGTTTTCATGAGTCCAGGTGTAGTCTTAAATCCTGGTCAATATGGTGCCTAAGTGGTTGCCCACTGATTGAAGTTAGCAATGCAAAATGAAACTCATTCTTCATCTTTGATCTAGTCCAGCACTAGACAGGGGGAAACGATCCAGTACTTGTTGTTAACAGGCTTTATTTTTGTAGATTTGCTTCCAATGTCCTTGTTCTCAGACCAACAGAAATAAGTCTGGGACTGGATTGGACAACTGACTCTCACATCATTTTCTTCACCTCCCTCCCAGAACCTCCCCATCAGCCTCCATCTTTGAAACTCTGAACACCTGTTGACTTTTGATAACCTTTTTTTTCCTTTCTATTTTCCTGGCCACACCTTGCGGCCAACTTTGTGGTCACATCATGGTCAATGTGTTTCAACTTTTCTCCCCTGAGTAACATTGAGTTTTAGAATCACTCTGAATTTCTTTGTAGTTAGAAGTTGTATTTCCTAATCTGGAAACAACCCAGATGCCCGACAAAGATGAGTAGCTAAAGGAACTGTGGTGCATATAGACAATAGAATACTATGCAACTGTCAGGAAAAATGAAGTAATGAAAATTTTCTATACATGGATGGACATGGAAACTATTATGCTGAGTGAAATAAGTCAAAAGGAGAGAGAAAGACACATAATAATCTGACTCATCTATGGTATGTAAGAAAAATAAAAGACATTATGGCAATAACACACAGGGATAATAGAGATGAGAGTTGGAAGGATCGGCCCACAGTATGAAGCTTATCACAAAGAGTGGTGAGTTCAGTTAGAGATATAACTACACTGACAACTATCATGACAATGGTAGTTAGTGAGTGAGAAATTGAATGCCTGTCTCAAATGTAGGCAGGGGGTGGTGGAGGAAGGGAATGGGGGGCATTTGTGGTGGGTGGCATTGATGGTGGGAATATTGCACTGGTGAAAGGGGTGTCTTTCTTTATAACTGAAACCCAACTACAAACATGTTTGTAATCATGGTGCTTAAATAAAGACATTAATTAAAAAAGAAACTCAAAACCCCCCCAAAAGAAGTTATATTTCTTGCTCTGCCCGTGATTGGTTTTTAAAACCATCACTGCAAACAATAATGAGAAAGAAAGAAAGAAAGAAAGAAAGAATAAGAATTACATAGTCATGAAGAAAGTTAGAGTCCTCCCTGAATCACAATCCTGCATTTCTTAGACCACAAAAATGCCGCACTTATTCCTGAGTACGTACCATATCATGAGTTTAGGAGAAGCTTCACTGGGGCTGTGGGTGGGAAAAGAAACTCAAATGGGGCCAGATTGCAAGGGGAGACATTGTGTTTATAGAGGCTGAAGTTAGTGCCCTCAGCAAATGTGCTCTTTTTTTTTTTTTTTGGTTTGCTCAGTGGTGCAAGGGAAACAATACTCCTTCCTAGGTGCCTCCTTAGGAGAATATGACAAATTTGGTTAGTTGGGGAGAATTCTCAGAGCATTATCAGTCTCAGCGAGATGGGCCCTGGTGTTCTACCCTTTTAAACTTTTTTATGGACTTCAGGGTGGGAGCTAATAGGACAGTGGGTAAGGTATGTGCCTTGCATGTGGCCTATCAGGGTTCATTCCTCAGCATCCCATATGGCCCCCCTAAAAACCAACAGGGTTGATTTCTCAGTGGAGAGCAAGGAGCAACCCCTGAGCACTACCAGATGTGGCCTCAAGCACAAGCAAATAAATAAAATAATAAATAATTAATAATATGCATTTCATCTCCTAACTCTTGGGTTTGAAGTGTGTCTATCCCATGTCATACCCTTCAGATAATGAGGTGACTTTTCAATGTGTGAAGTGTTGACTCCAAGGTAGTTGGAAAAATCTTTTTCTTAATCTTAATATATATTTTTAATATATAAAATCTTTATTTAAGCACCATGATTACAAGCAGGATTGTAGTTGGGTTTTAGTCGTAAAGAGGATACCCCCTTCACCAATGCAACATTGGAAGAATCTTAACACCACCATTCCCTCTGAGATAGCTTTCTTCTAAATCAAATTTCAGCCTGCATTAAATCTAGGGCATTTTTCTACTGTAATGATGCCAGCACCGTGGTTACTTGCTGATCCTGCCAAGTGTCACACTTTCTTTGAGCACTTCCTTTACTTCCTCTCTTCTGGAACCTTCTTGGCTCTCTACATGGCAAGAGATATTTTTTCCTAGACAGGAAATTGGGACATGATTCTCCAGGTGAGTGCTCAAACCTGGCAGCACTTTAGAATCCACTTTAGAGGACTTTAAGATAATACTGAGGTCTGGATTCTATGCCCTGAGCTGTTGCTTGGTGTCTGAATAGAGAGTTTGGGTTTCCCTGGTAATTCTTGTATTCAATTTCCAAACCAGTGCTCTATAGTTTCCAACTCTGATATATCCCTTCCGGCATCCTGCTTTGTATTATTTTTGTAATTTCTACCTAGATGGGATCTCACAGAGCCCCATGACTATTTGTATCATTTGTTAGTTCAAGTACAGGATGCAATTATCCTTGCAATTGCTAACAAGCAAAAAAAGAAAAAAGGCAGGTGACACCATGAGTTATTGGCTAGATTTCATGTATTAGGAACATGTGTATTTATTGCTCCAGTTTCTACATTGGGGGAACTCTGAGTGTGGGTAATTGGAGGAACATGCTTGAGGAGATGAGGTTCTGTGTATCACCAAAAGATTAAGCATACAGGGGTGGGGTTGGGTGGGAGAAAGATGTTATTCTTTCTCTTCTAAAGTGAATTGGCAATATTTCTCCTTTTTTTCATGTAAAACCAATTATCCCAATATGAAGATTCACCTGCAGGAATAAAAATATAAGGAGTGTGGGTGGGTAGCTGAGTTCCTCTGAATAGCAAATACCATGCTCACATGTGTGTGTTCACACTTACCTGTATACACACTTGAGATATTTTTTGAAGACTCTCCCCAAGTTACTTCTCTGGCTCTGCATCTTATCCTTGGTAACATCAGTACAATCAAATATCCCTAATCAAAAAATGATTTTGAGGATGAAAATAAATTATGGATTCAAATTTTATTGCACTTGTTAAACTCAGAGTGCTTACAAATCTGCAGGGAAATATAAAACTTCAATTAAAAAATTAGGAAGAATACGAATGGGCTGTGCATTGAAGAATAATATATGTGACAAGTAAACAAAGGGAGCTAGAGCGTCACTTGTAATCAAACCATTTCAATTAAAATGAGAATTCTATTCTTTTATCTTAATAAATTGCCTGTGATTTATGTTGCAGTGATATAGGGTCCTTTCCTAACACACTAATGGAAGTATAAATTGATTTTGTCTTTCTAGAGAGCAATTTGGCAATATCAAAAGCCTTTGAAATGTCTCTTTGAACCAGAAATTCTATTTCTCTAATCTATCTCATTGGAACTAAATCAAGTTGTTTATAGATGTTGACCTCAATGCTATTTATTATAGTGAAAAATGGAAATAATCTAATGACTAAAAATCATATAACTAGCTAAATTACGATGCATTTTGAAAATATAATGATGATGTCCCTACAAAAACTACATTTACAAAGATTACCAATATCGAAACATTTTCTTTTTTTTGAAACATTTTCTTGCTAAGTGAAAAACAATTTTACCTTTAATTTTGTAAATTTTAGTATTAAAAATTCTTTTTGATATTTTGAAGAGTTTTTATTTTAACCCTTACAAATACTGACTCAAATTAACTATGAGAAGGTAAAATATAAAATAGTAAAGAAATGCTAGGATTGGTTGATTTCACTGAACATTTTTATTAAGAATTGAAGTTCTTTCTAACTCTCTCCTCAAAGATGTTTCCAGGATTGTCTTCCTTCGTAGGTAGGTTAAAGTTTATCCAATATCTGCTGAGATTTTATCTCTCTCCTCTCCTTTCTTTTCTTCTACCTTCCCCCTCGCCCCTACTTATCTCTTCTGCAGAATTCCGTTTATATTTTATAATTCTGAGCTGGGAAGTACTCATTTCTAATGTAACCTCTGAGTAGAGAAGAGAATGAGCAGAACAACTAGAATCAAAAATGGAGTTCGGGCCGGGAGATAGCATGGAGGTAAGGCGTTTGCCCTTCATGCAAAAGGTCATCGGTTCGAATCCCGGTGCCCCATATGGTCCCCAATGCCTGCCAGGAGCAATTTCTGAGCATGGAGCCAGGAGTAACCCCTGAGCACTGCCGGGTGTGACCCCCCAAAAAAAAAAACCAAAAAAAAAAAAAATGGAGTTCACTGAGTTTCAGTGTTTGTAGAAGAACAACACAGATAAATGTACAAATTGATGCTGCTAAAACAATCTTTTTTTCTTTTTTGGTTTGGTTTTTGGGTCACACCCGACAGCACTCAGGGGTTACTCCTGGTTCTATGCTCAGAAATCGCTCCTAGCAGGCTCGGGAGACCATGTGGGATGCCGGGATTCGAACCACCATCCTTCTGCATGCAACGCAAATGCCTTATCTCCATGCTATCTCTCCGGCCCCAAAACAGTCTTTATGTTCATGGAGTGTATGTATTAATCTAGAACAGAGGGAGTTTCTATATTGCCAACCTTGGTGATAAGACCATTAGGAGGGAGATATTTGAGGAATTATTGCAGGATATGAGGAACGTTTATAGAATTTTTATATGGTACCAATATTTGATTTAAGCCTGTTTCTACATGGTATCTTCCTTTTCCTTTCAAGCTTCTGAGAAAGAATCAAAAGTAGAGAGCAAACTAGTTAGGATGTGACCTGTGGTGACAAGCTTTCTAAAAGAGGGCAGAGGCCTCACTGCCTGGCTGGTTCTTCTTGTCTCTCTCTATGATATCCTGTTGCTTATCATGGGACATGGCTTATTATGGCGAAAGGTTGAAACTGAGAAATCTGAGGCGTTAAAAAATAGCAAACTTTTGGGTGATTTTTAGAAAACTTAGTTAAAATTCACACAGGGAACAAGAGTAGAGTTATTAATGGTTTTATTTTGGATCACATTGTAGAATGATTGTAATAAAAATTTCCCAAGATTCTTCCAGTCTGGCTCTTCTCATCCCACCAATAAAATACTGATAATCCAACCCAAGCTTTATTATTAATTTTTTTTATTAACTATGTTCTTATTTTCCCTTTTCAGCTACAGATGTGTGAGAACTTCCCATATGTAATCTTCTCTGGCTTATTCCATGCAACATAATACTTTCCAGTTCCTTGTAAGCAATAATTCTTTATATCATGCCTAAAGCAATTAACATATCACAACCTTGTTATCTAAACTAAAATAGTAATAAATAATATCTCCTAAGATTCAGTAAAAGCAGTTGCTCTCTGAATAATTTTGATTATTTAAGATTTCCAACGAGCTCCAGTGACCCAAAGAGAAAGTCCAAAGGTATAGATTTATTTCTGTGCCCACTAAGAATTTAAATTGCATTATAATGATAACTTGTAGTATTCATTTCCAGAGGAAACTTCTTTTCCCTTATTCCTTTTTTCTTCTCCTGTCTCCTGGTAATACTTGGTATACCTTGACTTGTAAAGGTATCACCAACTTCTTCTGGTCATCTTTATATTCTCTTTTATGCATCTATGTCTAAGCATAGATATTGTCCTGAGTTATTTAAATCTACCATTGAGATTCTCACTGAATTTGAATGTGATTATGCTATATGATTCTTATTTTATAGATAAAGAGACATTTTAAAAATAATAAACTAATAATAATAATAATAAAATAATAGATATATGAAAGTATAGAAAGCTATCATTATTTAATGTCATTTTATGTATTTTTTTTAAAAAATAATATCTTTTTTTAAGCACCATGATTACAAACATGTTTGTAGTTGGGATTCAGTCATAAAAAGTACACCCCCTTCACCAGTGCAATCTTCCTGCCACCAGTGTCTTCCCCATCTACTTCCTCCCCTATCTTCAAGAAAGGCATTCTATTTCTCTCACTCACTACCATTGTCATGATACTTGTTAGTGTAGTTATTTCTCTAACTGCATTTATCACTCTTTGTGGTAAGCTTTCTATAGTGGGCTGGTTCATCTAGTCCTTATCTCTATTGTTTCTGAGTATTATCATCATATTGTCTTTTATTTTTCTTAAATTACACAGATGAGTGAGACAATTGTATGTCTCTCTCCCTCTGACTTATTTCACTCAGCATAATAGTCCATCAATGTACAGGAAAATTTCATGACTTCATTTTTCCTTCATTGTGTATATTTACCACAGTTTCTTTAGTCACTCATCTTTTGTTAGGCATCTGGGTTTCCAGATTCTGTATATTGTAAATAGAGCTGCAATGAACATAGGTGTGCAGAGAGTATTTTTGTATTGTGCTTTTGTATTCCTAGGGTATATCCCTAGGAGTAGTATACCTGGAATATATGGGAGCTCAATTTTTAGATTTTTGAGGAATCTCCATACTGTTTTCCATAAAAGCTGGACTAGATGGCATTCCCACCAGAAGTGAATGAGAGTTTCTTTCTCCCCATATCCCCACCAGCACTGATTGTTCTTGTTCTTTGTGATATGTGCCAGTCTCTGTGGCATGAGTACCTTATTGTTGTTTTGATTTGCATCTCCCTGATGATTAGTGATGTGGAGCATTTTTTTTATGTACCTTTTGGCCATTTGCATTTCTTCTTTGAGAAAGTGGTTGTTCATTTCTTCTCCCCAGTTTTTGATGGGGTTAGACATTTTCTTTTTGTTAAGTTCTGTCAGTACCTTATATATCTTAGATATTAGCCACTTATTTGGTGGATGTTGGATGAATAGTTTAGGAGTCTAACTCTTGATGTTCACCAGTGATGAGTTAGTAAGCAGCAGATTTAGAATGAAAATTGATGCAATCTTGGTTCAAAGCTAGTAATCCTATAACTATATAATCATTATAATGCACTTTATTATAATATTTTATATTTGGGATCTGCAATGAATATGCAAGAAGCACCAAGTTCAATGGTTGAAGTAGCCAGTATGAAACCTGATAGCCATTGCATGTTAAGAAGAAGAAAAGAAAAAAGAATGGAGAGTAACAAGAGATAGATTCTACCTAATTTACCAATTTAATGATTCATTCAGAAAAGTTACTTCTCTGTGTTAGATTTTGCAGGGTTCTCAAGAATGATTGATATGATAATATTACTTCTACAAATTCAAATGCTGAGACTTTGATGGGGCTAAGTGCATTATTCAAGGTCATTGACTTCTAACTGATAGAACTGGTATTACCAAGAGTCTGAGTTGATCACCTGAGTTGGCCCTGAGTCAAAGACCATCTCCGATAATGCAAGATACAAAAGGGTGTTTATTTGGTTAGCCAAGGTCCAAGTCCCATCCAACCAATGGAGTTGACAAGGAACCCGAGTCAAATCTTTAAGCAGTTTATATAGGACCTTACAGGCTTCAACAACTCAAATATTTCATTGGTTAATACAACACTGCAAGCATTTCAGCCACTTGAACAGAAATCACATCATGCTTAGGGTTGATGTCCCAACTTATTGCTGATTCAACTTTGTGTCAGGGGGTCTTTATCTGATCCATCTAGTTCCTCTATTTCAGCTGAACAGGGAGGGCCTTGCCCTTTACAGTGTGGGCACATTTTGCAGTTTTATCTTTGGGCTAACACTCTCTGCCTATGGGGAAATTGTAGAGTAGAAAAATACTTTACAGTAACTTAAATGGGGCCTTGGGAACACCTTAGTTTTAGACCCAGGGGGCTTTGGTTCTCACACACTATGTGACTTTAAGTTCTACTGAGTAAGCCAACCGGCAATCTCAGCCTGCTGGCTGTTGAACCACTGCAATCAGGAAAAGAAGACGAACTATCGTTCAGTACATCTGAGCCTTTGCTGTACCTTTTTTTTTAGAAGATCCAAAGTGCCAGAGCAAGCAGTAGAACCATCTCAGGAGGAATAGGAGCCTGAGATTCTAAAGAAAAGAAAAAAAACGTAGGAAACCTTGGTCGAGTCTCCAGACCTGTTTCAAAAGTGATGGTGCTGATAAGATTAACACATTTCCATGTCTAGTGCAGGGAACTATGATATTCAGTGACTGGAGCTCAGATTTGACCTGGGGTCTTTTTTGGACTCTATCTATAGAGAAATGAAAAATGTTTAGGTTCTGAGAAGTTGGAAGCAGAATGAATAACAAAGAGCATGGAGAAGTTTAGAAAAGAAGAGAAGTCATGGCAAACATCTGCTAGGCATTCCTCCATCCTTGAGAAGCATGACAAAAAATTGGACTCTTGATCCTGGTTTCATTTATATATAAATACTAATTTTCTCTTCTCTGGCATTGACTCTTTTTCTTGCGCTTTGTCTCTGGGTTTTAAGTGGTGTTGACTCCATCTTGTCCAGAAATGAGGACACAAACCAAGCCTAAATCGCTAAAATGTTTCTAGATAAAATGATTATTTAGGCTTGAACATGTGGCTGTAATGAGCTCCATCATCGCGAATTTCACAACTTTTGTAAGAATAACTGCAAAATCACAGGTGTTTTATTTTTCATACGAATGATGATCCATAGAAATAAGTTAAGCATGTAGCCAGAAGAATCTCTAATAAGAAAAGCTTAGATTAACTTAGCTGAAACAAGAGTTGAAAAGAGAGAGAATAAAGAAGAGAAAGGAGAGAGAAAGAAGGAAAGAGAAAGAGGAAGGAGAAAAGAAACAGGAGGCAGGAATAAGGAAAGAGGAGATATAGAGAAGCGACAGGAAAAAGATGAGAGGCAAGAAAAGAGGGAGAGAGAGAGAAAGAGAGAGAGGGTAAAGCATGCAGCTAGACATATATGACTGAAACCAGAACCATCCTTTTCAGCTACACCAGTCAATGCTTTTGAGTGTTGTTATTTCCTATCAATTGCTATTGATAATGGCCTAAGCTTGGACAGGGCATGCATATGTGTGGGAGCAGTCTGCAATTTTCAAGATGCATATCTTTGGTTAGATCCCTTTATCTCTGCACCTGATTTTCACTGCTCGTTGAGAAACAATTGATTTTTGCATCATTCTTATACTTTGTCAATAATCAACTTGTTGATTATTGAATTGGTGCTTGGCTCAGATTTTTATGTTATTTGTTTCCCATAACATTATTAATTGGAGTGGGGATAAAGTTGCATCTTATGTTATAGATTAGCAGTCTGAAATACAGAAATGGATTCTCTTGAGGCTAGAGAGATGGTATATGGTTTATCTCTGATAGGAACCCCTTGGTCTACCCATCAACCCTGTGCTGTCATCTAAGACCTGACTTGTGGGGTACCTAAGCAGGTGCAGGATGGGAGAAGACCTGTGGAAGTCTGGCGGAATCTTCTACTTCCAGATCCCTCACTAGCTTATTCTCTGGAAAAGACCCTTCTCTTTGGTTTCCTTTCACTTGTTTAATGAACAAATTTGTCCCCACATTCTTTAAACTTCGATCAATGGAGTTTTAACATTCTGTGATTCAGTGATAGAAGCTGTTAAATAGACCACATTTATTTTCCTCCCCTGGCAGTAGATATAGCCAAATCATTAATTAGCCCATAGGCCCAGAGCTATTTTCATGCACTTAATAAAATACAAACAAACAAACACTACTTGGACTTATGAATTTCTTTCAAAAATAGTCACAATTTCCAGCCAGTGGGGCACACACTTCCATAATTATAGAGATTGTTTGGAGGAGGGGAAAAATAGAATCAAATAGGTTTTTGGTGACAATTAGACTGAAAGAAACTTATAAAGGACAGAGAGATAATCTAGGAACTAAGGTGCTTGCTTTGCATGTACCTGACCAAGTTAGATCACTGACATTACATATGGTTCTCCAGGAGTGATTCTCTGAACGTAGAGCCAGGAGTAAGCCTCAAGCACTTCTCCTTACTTGGCCCTCCTTACTCCAGAAGTGGTAAATTTATTGACAATATATACAGGATGTAGTTCCAAGAGGAGGAAAGAGGCTGAGCAAAGAAATTAGATAGATGGATAGAGATAGATAGAGATAGGTAGATAGATTTGTAGATGATATATATAGAGAGATAGATGATAGGTAGATAGATGATAGGTAGATAGATAGAGAGCACAAGAAAGAGAGCTCAGAGTTATTCAGGAGAGCTTATGGTGAGGGTTCCAGCAGAGAGGGCTGTAGCTGTCCCTTTATATCAGTTCTTTCCATCATTACTTAAACCTTAGAATGGGCAACTAGTCAACTTGGGTCTAGCAATGGAGAAGGAGGGTGATCCTGTAGCTGGAGGGTTTCTATAATTGGAGGTTCTCACCAGGATTATACATTCCTAAAACAAATGAGTAAAGATACTCCCATTAAGTATTCAAGTAGTTTTAGGAAATTTGCTCCTCCTGAGAAGTCAGAATGATAAACAACCTCTCCAGAGCATCATTTACAATGATAATTATACTTTACAACACTCAATAGTATGTGCAGAAGTATTTTTAAATAGAACAAAAGTCATAGAGTTCTTCCTTATGGCCTCCTTTATTATGTCTCGCATTCTTTCTTTTAGTCAAAAATATTTTGCTGAACATCTGTTATGTAAATGGGATGATGACATCAAACTTCTAGAGTCAAACTACCTGGATTTGAGCCTCTGCTTCACTACATTGTATTGTGTGATTATGGAAAAATGATTAAACCTTAGTGAGTTTTAACTTCTTTATACAATAAGGTAACTGGGAACATTCTATAATGTGTACATATGTTGTGGTAATAGCTACCAGAAAGTGGTACAAAGTAAGATAGAGTTTATCTTCTAGGATTACAGGTGATAGAAAAGAAAATAAAGTTGTGCTGATGGATGTTCTAATCTTCTATGGTTGTATAAAATACTACCAAAATTACACTGGCATGTAAAACATGTATGCATTTTTTTTTATCCATCTTGAAGTTAGGAGGAATCTAATTTAGGCCCGGTTGGGTACGATTCAAGATGCAATTTGAGTCCGTCTTTTTTGTAGTTCTCATTCTATTTAGATAAGACTAGAGATGTTTACCTTCTGAAAAACGCCAGAAATGCAAGAAGAAAGACCCTGCTCTGCGTATTCTTTAAAGCTTCTTATTTCAACTTCTCCAACCATCTGATTGACCCAAAGCAAAAGAACGTTTCAAAGCTCAAAGCCAAGTACTCCAAGTCATGCCCAGATTGATGTAAAATTATACATTATCTATAATGCAATGTGTGCCATCACAGGTAGTCACAGGTTCAGAGTTTTTAATTCAACCTACATCGTGTATACTTTTTGTTTATTCTTTTTTGTTGTTGTTGTTTTTGTTTTTGGGTTGCACCCGGTGACGCTCAGGGGTTACTCCTACCTATGTGCTCAAAAGTTGCTCCTGGCTTGGGGAACCATATGGGAAACCGGGGGATCAAACCGCGGTCCATCCTAGGCTAGCGCAGGCAAGGCAGGCACCTTACCTCCAGC